>WSXT02096927.1:0-11551 GCA_011762715.2 Neuroterus valhalla
ACGGTTTTCGGCCGGTCTGCTGCTCGCTTCCTTCGTTGAGGCAGGACCGAATAGGCCACGCACAGAGGTGGTGCTTAGTTGGGGGTCTCTTATGCTTTTGATTTTGCTCATCAGTAACTTTCATTTCAAACTATTGAAAAAAAATTTGTTGTTCGTTGTTTTGTATTCAATTATACCTGGACCTGAAGCCAGAAACGAACAACAAGTTTTCTTTACGAATGTTAAATGAATATATAATAAGAATTTTTTATTATTAACTTTTAATATTTTTGAGAGTTTTTATATAAATAATTTTTTTAAAAATGAGATGCTGAATTCGTTTGAAAAATAGTTTACTCTCGTAACAATATATTTACATTTTTAATAATATTGTAATTGATAAAAATTTTAAGGAATAAAAACATCGTCCATTATTTTTTATTCTCGTACATTGGGATAATTGTGAATCGGAATAATTGTAAATAATTTTACGAAAAAACAATGAGTACTTCCAAAATTTACAATCATTTGAAATAAAAATTACTGATGAGCAAAATCAAAAGTATAAGAGGGCACTAATCAAGCACCACGTCTGTGCGTGGCCTATTCGGTCCGATTCGGTACGATTAAACATTTTTAATCGTATCTCGGTAACCAATGGAGATTTTCCAAGTTTCTTTGGCTTGAATTAAAGATAAAATTTCAGGCTCTATGTCATGTACTCTTCAGATTTTCGCAACAATTTTCCTAGGTCATGCTAAAAGTTAAAGTCGAGGTACCAAATTTTAGAAAATCTAGAATTTCTTTTCAAGACTTATCACGTGCTGTATTCTTTTCAGCAGATAAAAACCAAATCTGTTTGATATCTCTAGACGTGGAATTTCATAGGCTTTCCAACATATTTTTTTAAAATGCTATATCATTTTTTTTTCGCTAAGTTATCGTGGTTCTAAGCCAGCAGTGATTTTTGATAGTGCTTGCGTCAATCGATTTCATAATTTCCGACGGAAGTGTACGATTCTTCATGAGTATTTGAAAAAAAGCTTTGATCCGCTGCAAATTGAAGAGTCGAAAGCCTTGAGATTCAAACTCCGAAACTTACAAGTCTTATGAGTTTTGAGTTGCCAAAGTCTTCATTTAGAACCTTACTTCCTTGAGGAAGATATATTTGGACGCCATGTATTGGGACGAAGGACAGGAACTCCATGTATCGATATTGGATAGATGTAAGGAGTGTAGTATTTTCTCGAAATTCTGGAATTCGCAGCCGGAAAGTTTATTGGACTTTCCACGGAACATGAACCGAATTTCCAACAGGAATTCCCGCTTAATTGACGAAAAGACTTTCCGGAGAATCTCTCCACGTGAGAATTCCCATATCCCAAAAGGGACAGGAGAAAAATTAGAGGGGAGCGATCAATATTCATTCATAACTTAGCTTTCCCCAGGAAGATATATTACTCGCAACAAGCAGGAATAGAATTTACGAGACAATGGGCGAGACCTCCAGGTATCGACTGGGAGCTGAGGTTAATGAAGTATAATTTTTTTCTTCTAATTTACTGGATTCAGAAAATTTTAGAAACGGCAGCTGGAAATTTATTGAAATTCCCACGGAAATGGAACGGAATTTTCAACAAGAATTTTTATGAAATTTCCGTAGTGGACTTTGTGGAATTTCAAAGTGGATTTTCCAGAAAGTTCTCTCACATAGGGAACTTTCAATCTTCTTCACCCTTTTTCATAAAAACCCCTTACTTTATCAAAAATCAAAAGTATAGTTGAAGGTATAAGCAACAACAATGTGTGGTCATCGATCATCCACCAATTAAAGCAATCAACATTAAAATTGAAATTCCAAGTTTAAATCTTCGGTCATGCGATCATTTATTACTGAAAATTAGTTTATGACAACGTTCCGGCCACTTTTTTGTGCCTTCTTCACGTTAAAAATTTTTTTCCTAAAATTAAAAATATAAAAGTGAATAATGAATAAATTTTTAAAAGTAAGAGTACATTTGTTTTCAAACATTGTACTTACAGTTTAGTTATTACAATTTATTGTCAGTGTTACTTTTCCATTTTCCGATATGAGAATAGTATTGCTCAATCACTATTAATTAAAAATATTTTTTATTTTCTGTAGTCAAAATTAAATAATATCGTCGTCGTCGTCGTCGTCACTGTTGTTGTCGTCGTCGTTGGTGTCTGTATACTCGATAACTTCCGAAAGATAATCATATTGGACTGTGCTTTGGCACACTTTTTTAAAATCGGAAAAGAAAGAACGAGTTCGTTACCCAGCTATTTTGGATGAAAAGTCGAAGAGGGGGAGCATTTTGAAAATTTTTTAGACTTTTTTTTCCAAGAATAAAAATCGTAAGTGCAATTTCTTTTAGCACTCAAAAAGCGAAACAATTTATCCTCATCATTTTTTTAGATAAAAAAAAAATTATCAGAGTTGTGGCATTTTCAAAATTCGAAAATATAAACGAAAATGAGAATTTTTAGCCGAACAACGCAAGATATGGAAAAAAGTTCCGAAAAAAAGAATATTTATTTTTCGAAGCTTTCAAAGATGATCTTTACAGCTTTCCGAGTTTTCTCGAAGAATCGAAAATCCAAATTTTGGACCTACAAAAAATATTGAAAAATAGAAAGATTCATTTTTTGGTCAAACTATGCAAGGTACTGAAAATATAAAGAACTAAACTTATGCACCAGAAAAAGATCTACAAATTTGGTGCAATTAACTTTTTGATGGACTAGTATTTTTTGCTTCATTTATAAAAAACCAAAAGAAAAGAATTCATTTGAATCAGGAAAAATGACTATCAAAATGGAGTAAAATTTTTTTTTTTTAATTTCTAATGCTAACACAAAGGATTGATAGAGAACGTGTCCTTTTTTTCAATTATGAAAAATAAAATTAAAAATTTTCAAATTGAATTCTTTATTGAATTTCTAATATTAATATAAAAATCAATTTCTAAAATTGAATTGAAAAACTACAAAACATATGAAGAAAATTAGAGAACAAACCTTCTCCACCGTTCCGGACAAACTCTGATCGAATGCGCGGCACGAGACAAGCGATGAGAATGTATTCGTTAAAGCCGGCAAAGCTTCAACAAAAGAGGATTCACACTCATCAAAGTAAAGTATTCGGAATTTCGCTTTTGAGTTCCACAAGCTCTATATACAACTGTAGGCAGGTACAAAGGCCGAGCGCGTAGCGCAAGGTAAATTCATAACCGAGCGCGGAGCGCGAGGCAAAATCATCATCGAGCGCGAAGCGCGAGATCTAAAAGACGCGCGCCATAGGCGCGCTCAAATTTGCGAGCGAAGCGATTATATGTATCTATTGCCTTTCCTAATATGTTGGTATTGTTAAAAGTAAAATCAAAATAATGATCATGTGTCCATACATGTCTCGGTAGGCCTGTGTTTTGGTTTCCTGTTCGACAACCTCTTTCATGATCTGTGATTTTACTTTTTGGACTCCGGCCTTTTTCACTTTTGTAAACTTTGTTACATTGTTAGCATTTAACGGGTGATAATTTGAATTTATTTATTTATATCTTTTAATTATTTACATAAATTCATTTGAATGTTTAAAATAAAATCATCTTATTTTATAGCCCTGTCAATTAGTCCTTATATTTAGCCAATCTTTTGAAAGAATTCATAATGTGAGTTATAATTTAGATATTGACCAGACCATGTTTCTTTTCTAAACCAATCTATAAATATCTTTCCTCCATGTGTGTTTTTTTTAATGGAAATGTTCAAAAATTGTATGTTATTATTATTTTCAATTTTGTCTGTGAACTGTAAAGGGTCTTCTACGTTGTTAAACGTTTGAACTTACTCAATTACTTTTACATTCTCATTCTGAATGAGATTGTATTGGTTTTATGCGAAAATTGACATTCCTGGATTTAATGAAATCTCCACGTTTTGAGATCCTCTGAGTCAGAAAGAATGTTTTTTATGAAGGTGTCTGTCTGCTTGTCTGTAGTCTGTAGCCTGTGCACTCGTTTATCAGCTGTTTTGGATCAAAAATAAAGGAGGGGGGAATTTCGGCCTTTTTTCCAAGACTCAAAAATTTTAGGGACGGATTCTTGTAGTTGGTAAAAAGTGCAATAATTTATCCTGAAGATTTTTTTTTGATAAAAAAAAACTGTCAGTTTTGTGGCATTTTCAGAATTCAAAAATATAAATGGAAATGAGAATTTTTAGCCAAAAACGCAAGATATGAAAAAATCTTTCTTCTTTTCTCAAACAATCGGAAATTCAAATTTTGGTCGCACAAAAAATAATAAAAAATAGAAAGATTAATTTTTTGGTCAAACTATGTTAGGTACGGGACAATATGAAAGAACTAATATTGTTCCCCAAAAAAAGATCTACGAATTTGGGAACATAAATTTTTGATAGGATAAGTAGTTTTTGATCCATTCATAAAAAAGCATATAAAAAATGAAAAAAATGAATTTCTGGACACTTTATATGTGTTATCAACAACTGCAACAGGATATGTAGTTTGTATTTCATTTAGGAAAAATAACTATCAAAATGAAATGATAAAATTTTTGAAAAACTTTGATCGAGTGCGCAGCACGAGACGCACAATGAGAATTTTTTCGTTACAGCCGGAGAAGCTCCAACGAAAGAGAATTCACAGTCATGAAATTTAAGTAGCCGACATTTCGCTTTTCAGTTTTACAAGCTGTATATACAGATTTAGGAAGAAACAAAGGCAGAGCACGTAGCGCAAGGTTAATTCATAACCCAGCGCAGACCGCGAGGTGAGATTACCTTTGAGCGCGAAGCGCAAGATCCGAAAGACGTGCGCCCCAGGCGTGCTCAAACTTTACTAACTAACAAATAAGAAATTCACTCTTTTATTTGTAACTTTCCGTCACTGCCTACTGAAAAAGATATATGTAAAAAAAATGCCCACAGTTTTCACATCCATAGGAAAATCTCAATGAATTTTCGAAATTTTCGACTCTCAAATCCAGAAATCGAACAGGTGGTATTACCCCATTTTGAATTTGTTTAATCCTACATAGTTTTGATCCACAAATTTGTTTCCCTCACCTCAAATCATTCAAATATTTTGACTATTTTTACTTCACACTACCCTGCAAGTTGATTTCAGTAATTTTTCCGGATGGAAAAATAAGAATAAAATGAGAATTATATTTTCGAAAATGTATAGTTTTGTCAATGCATTTATATTCCTTAAGGATGAAATTTCCCACAAGGAAGTTGAATTTTTATACAATGTTTGAAAGAGGCCTATGAAGGGTAAGCTCATCAATCCTAATTCTCAAATCGGTATATCGAGAGTAAATTCAGCACAACAGTATAAAGGCACATTCGAGCCCCTTTTGAAAGGGCAACTGTATTGAAGGTAATATATTATTCCAAATACTACCCTTTCCCAAACTTACATTATTGAATGTGACATTCTGTGTATTTCGCAGGAAATTTATCTGCGGAACACAAAAACGGTGATTTTGGTGGAACCGGAAAATATTATGGTAGCAAGCGCCGAAAATAAATAGTCCAAAGTGCAATACGAGTATGGAGTTGGGCTTGGGAAATGGCCTGGAAAGAGAGGGTGTGGGTGCTATTGTTTTCCCACAACGGTACTAAAAATAGCTAGCACTACCTAACCTCTGTGGATTTGCCTATTCAACACGGCTGGCCTCCAACTATCCATTTGCTCGACAGCCAGTGACTCGTTCACCTGTTGATGGAAATTCCACCGAGACTGGGATCAAAGAGAAGCCGAGCCGTTTCGGAACGAAACTGTTCCCCAGAGGAGCAGCGTTTTTATCGAATTTGAAGGAACGTTCTGTGCCCTATGGAGTCTATAACTCTTGACATGTCCCGTTTTTTTTCTCTAAAATTCAACAAAATCAATCCGTATCACGATTTTACGATTTTTTTGACTATATCCCTCCATTTTCTCTTACTCTCCACCTATTACCAACAGCCTATAAAAATAATTGCGTAATTTATGAATAACTCTTTTCATCATAAATTCGTTCATTGATACACATTTCGAAATTTTGAGGCAAACATTCTTCTGGATTATGTTCGAATAATGTTTACACAAAAAATGGAAAAACATTTCTGCCATAGATGTCGTTTTGCTGTAAGAATTTGCATTTGGAATTTGGAATAGTGGAATTCTAGTGGAAGGGAGGATGAAATCAGACCATCAGCTTCATATCTTGTGGATAAGAGGGGACGGCTGTGAAAAGCAGAGAAAAGAAGGAGTAACAATCAGTGAGAGGGAGATATGGACGGGAGAGGCTATAAAAAGCACCAGGAGCAACTAGGGGAAGTGACTTTCGAAGGGGAGTCGGTGGACGAGATATAGGGGGATCCGAAAGTCAAGGTGACAGGGTGTGAGCGAAAGAAAAGATTTAGAAAAAAGAAGAAGGGAATGAAGAATCTGGAGTGGTATAGGGAATGTAAGAAGATGGAGAGAAAGGTGAAAATTCCTGTTCACCTTTCAGAAGTGGGATGATGGAACGGCAAAGAGAGAAGGAGTACGTGAAGATAAGGAAGGAGTTTAGGTTGTTGTGTAAAAGAAAAGAGCAGGGAAGAGAGAAGGAGCTGGAATAGGAGTTGAGGAGTAATAAGACCGAGGGGGACGTGTGGAAGATGATAAATAGGTTTAGAAAGCGCAGAGAGGGGATAAGTGAGAAGATAGGAAGTGAGGAATGGAGGGAATTTTTCAAAGACACATTCCAGGGCTCAGAAAAACGAAAGAAAGATGAGGAAAGTAGAAGAACAAGAGAGAAGGGAGGGTCAGAGGTATGTGACGCGAAGATAGAGTTGCAAATGAGAAAATTAAAAAGGTAGAAGGCTTCAGGCTTGGACGGGATGCAGAACAAAGCGTGGATTTTTATACCACCATTTGTTAGAGGCAGGCTAAAAGAGGTAGTTAAGAAGGTATTGTGGGGTGAGGGAATTCCAGGAGAGTGGCGGGAGGGGCTGATAATGCCACTGTACAAGAAGGGGGATAGGGATAGGACGGAAAATTATAGAGGAATCACATTGATGAACAAAACGTACAAAGTGTACGCAATGGTATTAGCAAAGAGGCTACGGAAGGATGTCGAGGGGAAGGAATATTGCCGGAGACTCAGGCGGGATCCAGAGCAGGTAGGAGCACTATAGACAATATTTATATTTTGCTGCACGTAGTGGAAAGGGGAGTAGTAAAGGAGGGGTCAAAAGTGTACGCTTTTTTCGGAGATCTAAAAGGTGCTCTCCCATCGGTGGATCGCAGGAGGTTATAGGAGACGATGGAGCAGAGGAAAGTAGAGAAAGGTCTGTTCGAAAGGGTAAGAGAGGTGTATAAGGAGACGAAAGATAGGGTGAGAGGAGGGAGCACGATCTCAGAGGGTTTCTGGATGGGTAGAGAGTTGAGGCAAGGATGTCCGCGTAGCCCAATGCTATTTGCGATCTTGATCGCTGACATGGAGAGGAAGATATAAGGGAGGAGATTGCGAATAGAAAGGGAAGGTGATGCGGGAGGTGAAAGAGTTTGTGTACCTACGGTTCCTTTTTCGGAGGAATGGAGGGGTGAATGGGCATATAAAGGAGAGGGTAAGGAGGGCAAATGTTGTGATGAGGCAGGTGTGGGGATCGGGAAAGAGGTTGTTTGCAGATGACTTTGAAAGAAGGATGAAGCTGTTTGACTCCCTGGTTTTGAGCGTGCTACTGTATGGAGTAGAGGTGTTGGGATTGAAGGAAAGCGAGGAGGTAAATAGGGTTCAGGAAAGGTATATCAGATGGTTACTGCGGTTGGATAAAAGTACACCTAGTTGTATTGTGAGAAGGAAAACAGGGAGAACGAGTTTGGGGATTTTGACGGGTAGCCGGGCGTGTAAGTATGAGGAGAAATTCATGGAAGAAGGGGGAAGTAGGCTAGTGAGGGAGTGTTGGTGGGAGAAGGAAAACAGCAAATGAGAGGGAAAGATGGAGGATGAGAGGGGAAAGTATTTTCGAAAAAACGGTTTGCATGAGGATGAAGTGAGAAGAATTCACGAGGAAGGAAGAAAGGTGTATGATATGGTTAAGAGGAACAGCATGGAGAGAGAGAAGGCAGGGGGGGAGGAGAGGATAAGAGAGACAAGGTATAATGAGAAATATGGGTGGATTAGGCCGATGGAGAGAGCGCAGTATTTGTGTGAGAAAGGAGAGAAAGGAAGCCAGGAAATAATAGCGAGAATGAGTCGGATTAGCATGGAAACAATACTGCATGAAAAAGGGGAGAAAAGGGCGATTGCAGGGCGAAGGGGGTGTTGGGCAAGATGGAGGAGAAGAGAAGGAAGGAGAAGAAGGAATAGAGATAGTTGTGTAAAAAGGAGAAGAACTATATGTAAGAAAGATGTAAATGATGTAAATAGTAGATAAGGAATACCAAATAAGGAATGGGAGATAAGAAATTGGTAGGAACCGCGGAGGCAGAGTTTGGCAATGCGAGGCTGGCGAAACGTAGGAAAATGCGTGCGAGGCGAAGCGAGGAAGGCATAGCGAGCGAGCGAGTGGCCATAGTAATAAGGTATGGTTGGATGATAATGTATAAAGGGTGAAAGGATGGTGGAGTTAAGAATTTCATGTAAAAAAAAAAAAAAAATTTTTGTAAATCATGGTGGTGTAAGCAAGTCAATTTTTCAAGGCCAATAGGCTGAAGAATAAACGTTTATCCATCTATCTAGTGGAATTCTAGAAATAGATGAGTGTGAAAGCAGATGATATTTATTTGATCATGCATACGATTCTTTGAGACCAATGAAATCACACTCATCCTTCGATTATGTGCTGACCTCTGGGGAAGACGGACCAAAAGTGAGCGCCATTCAAATTTCGGTGCGCAGACAGCCGACAAGAGAAAAAATTTCATGATACGCAGTACGGCAGTTTTCTGCAAGCATCATGGAGTTGATTCATAGAAATTCTTCTGCTTTTTTGATACTAATCTTTAAGAAAATTGTTTCATTCCCATTGTCAGAAGTTATGAAAAGCAATTTCAAAACTGTTCAATCCTAATCAGAACTTTAGATATAATGATTAATCGAGTGTTTATGATTGAGAAACAAAAGAATTTGAGATCATAATAAAAATGTAGAATTGAACAGTTCCGAATACTATTGAATTTACAATGTTCTGAATTGATAACTTTCAGATCAAATATTTGAAGATTTCAAACTACAATTATGTTCCGCTAAATAATCTTAAATCGGGAGGAATTTGAATTCCTTCCTTGTCTTCATTCCAGCCTAACCAGCACCCTTTCGCCCCTGCAATGGCCCTTTTCTCCCCTTCTACATGCAGTATTATTTCCATGTTTTTTACCACCTCGACATCCCCTTTCCACACAATTAGCACCCTCTCTTTACCTGCGGGAGCCAGAACCTTTTAAAGCTCTCCATACTTACAAATCTCATCCTCGCTGTTATCTCCTGGGATCCTTTATTTCAGTTCTCACACAAATATCGCGCTCTCTCCATTTTCATAATCCACCCTTATCTCCCATTATACCTTGACCCTCTTGCCCTCTCTTTCCCTTCTGCATTCTCTCTTCGCATATCGTTCCTTCAACAATCTCATTAACCTTCCTTCTTTCCTCGTTACTTCTTTTCATTTCATTCTAATGCAGACCATTTTTTTCAAAAATACCTTTCTCCTTCGTCCTCCATCTTTCCATCTCCAATCCTGTTCTCCTTATCCCACCAACACTATCTTACCAGTCTACTTGCCTTCTCTTCCAGGAATTTCTCCTCATACTTACACGCTTGGCTACCTGTTGCAGTTCCCAAAATCGTTCTCTCCGTCTCCCTCCTCACAAACTAGCTAGGTGTATTTCTGTCCTTCCCCAGTGACTATATTTTATACCTTTCATGAACCCTTTTTATCTTCTCAGTTGTCTTCCACCCTATACCTCTACTCCATTCAGTAGTTCGTTCATCACAAGGAAATCAAACAACTTCATTCTACTTTCAAAGTTATCCGCGAAAAATCTCTTTCCCAATCCCCACACCTATCTTATCACAACATTCGTCCTCCTTACTCCCTCCTTCATATGACCATTTACGACTCTTCATATACTCTTTTGAATACCATAACCTTGGACTTTCCTTCATTTAACTGGAACTGACTCTTATCAAGATACCTTCTCCACCTTTTCATCATCTCTTCAATACCTCCTCACTTCTTGCCAGCAACACTATGTAATCTTCTCACGCAATTGACCCATTCCCAACCACTCTAACCCTCGCTTCCCAACCAATCCTTCCTCAAGCTTTCTCTCTACGTCATCGTTTAAAATCGTGAAAAGCGTTAGACTAAGCAAATTCCTTTGCCTTAACCCCTCATCCGTCCAGAAGCCCTCTGAAATCATGTCCCATACTATCACATTATCGTTTGTCTCCTCATTCCCCTCCGTCATCGTTTTGATCGGACCTTTCTATCTGCTTCCCTCTCCTTTATTGGCTCCCACAACCTCCTCCCATACACTGATAGGAAAGCATCTTCCCGATCTACGAAAAACGAGTAAGCTTTCGACCCCTTCTTCGCTATTCCTCTATCCACTACGTACTGCAGAATATGAATATTTTCTTTCGTGCTCCTATCTGCTCTGAATCCCGCCTAAGTCTCTGGCAATATGCCATTCCTGTCAACAGCACCCTGTAGCCTCTCTGCAAATACCATCGCGTTTAATTTGTATGCCAGTGTCATCAACGTGATTCCTCTATAATTTTCCTGTTCATCCCTATCCTCTTTCTTACACAGTGGCACTTTCAGGACCCCTTCACTCTCTTGTAAATCTCTCCCTCTGACCTCCTTAATTTTCTCATGTGTAGCTCTATCTTCTCGTCACTCAACTCTGCCCCCTTCCTTTCTCGTTCTTACTCTTCCCTCACCTCTCTTCCGTTTGTTTCAGCTTCGAAATGATTCTTCAAAAAACTCATCTGAAACCCACATTGTCTCCTCATCGGAAACCCACATTGTCTCCTCAATTCTTATTTTCTTACACCCTACCTTCACCACTCTCCCTTCTCTCCTTTCTTTCCTAGCTCTGTCATTGGTTATTCTCTAAATTTCCTTCTCTTTTCGTGTCAGGTGATGATTAACGTTAACTCCCTTATCTTCTATGCAATTTTTACTTTGCATTACCCCTAACACAACTTTCCAGCTCTTTAACTCCACAAACGCTACTTCACTTCCCTTCCTTACCTCTGGCCTTGATTTTACTACATTGCTCTAAAAGCCTGCAATGCCTTGTAGCAGCGCTTCCGCATCCTTCCTCTCTTCCCCGATCCTCACCATCAAGTCTCTGATCGCAAAATTATTCCTTCTTTCCTTTTTCTCCTCCCTCTTCATTCTCAACTCCATTGCTTTTATCCTTTCCCTAGCTACCACCCTTTTTCTGTTGTTCCTACACCCTTCCAATTTTTCTTCGATCATGTTCTCAACCTTGTCCCAGACCCCCCCCCTCTCTCTCCCCCTCCCTCCCTCTCTCTCTCCCTCTCTCGCA
>WSXT02096938.1:0-11551 GCA_011762715.2 Neuroterus valhalla
ATATAATGTTATTAGAATTCCTTTAAAAAAAATGAAAATAATCTGGAAACTTCCTAAATATCTTTTATTTGTTGTGTAAGTCAAAATTGAAAGATTGTGAGAGGAATTTTCTAAAATCAAATTTTTATTAGTCGAATTGATCAACTTCAGATGTTTTCGGAACAGGCATCAACACGTTTCAAAGAATCTGTGAGCGATGAGAGCAGTGGGAGTGATTTTGACGATGACGAAGATCCTGACAAGATTGAAGTCCCTGGTGAGTCAATCTTATGCATTTTCTATCATAAAAATGTCGAATTGATTTTTGAAACATTATATCATGCATTATGTGGTGATCAAGTTATAGTCTGGTGACATTTAAAGAAGAAGTTATGTACTTACTCATTGTTCAATTACATTTGTTATCACACTGATGTATTCTAATCTTTTTTCATTATCTATAGGCTTGTATTTGTGTTCATAATTCCAAAATCTTCTTACACACCTATCTTAATTGCATTTTTTTGCAAATACCTCAGGTGGAGGCAAAGATCTTGCAACAGCTGCAGCAATTGCAACCGTAAAGGACGAGAAGCCATTAGATTTGCCACCAAATCCAGACATTAAAACTCCTGGAGCAATTACTGGTAAGTAGAGATTGAAATTTTGAATCTACCGTTTTCGTTATAAATTCTAATCTTTTTTCCTAACGTTGACTTAATACCGATTTTGTCCGATAATTTAATGTAAAATTTTAACACGTTTCCTGTGACTTGTTTGAAATAACAATAAATTAATTGATAAATGTGTTCTAAAGGTTACCCCAGAATTATAAAAAATCGTCTTCCATTAAATTTCAAGGTGTTAGAAATTGCTTTTTTCAACTTTGAAGATTCATGATCATCATTGTTTCATTCAAGATTTTCTCTAATAGATATTCGGACAGTGTTACTGTAATAATATTTCATTTATAATTTTTCAATTTTGAAAGTATTAGATACATCTATAACTTTTGAATGAGGTTTTTCTCATGTTTGCTCTTTGTACGTTGCATCCTCCAAATTTTTTTCCAACTTCGTTTTGTAGCTTTAAATCAGAAATTTGGGGGTAAAATCCCCGGAGGGCTTGTGACAAAGAATTCAACACCAGGATACGAAATGGTACGAGTCGGAGGATCTCAAGGAGGACCTCCTAACTTCATGGGGCAGAATCAACTAGGTCAATTAGGTGGTCTAGGTGCAGGTGGACCTTATGGGGGTTTTCCTCCCTTAGGAAATTTAGCAGGATTTAATCCTGCCGCTTTTTTACAGCAAAGTAAGTCGACCTCGTATCTAAATAATTTCAACAATCACTATCAAGTGAAATGATAAAATATATCTATTAAATAATGTATTTTTGGAAGATACTAATCTATTAACTGTGACTCACATAATTTGCCAAAACCCTCGTTAGTTAGAAACAGTATAATAATATGCATCAATCATTTAAAATAACAAAATAGAATATGGCGTCTAGCGATTTATCTTTTGTCTGAAAAAATCAAATCTCCCGAATGTAATATGAACTCTTATATACATTTTAGATGCCTATCTATTTTTACAGCATTGGAATACGATGTATATTTTTACAATATTTTAGTAAATAGTTTTCAATGAACAGGTATGGGTATGGACATTACGAATCTCATGGGAATGACTAATCTTATGGGAATGGCTGGCATGAATATGGGAGTTCATCCCTTGATGCATCTTCTGAATCAAGGAGGAATGGCGAATTTCGGAGGACTCACAGGTTTGTCTCACCAAAATGGAACTACCGAAATTATAATTAATTTAGATAATAAGTCATTTTAATGAACGTCTTCAAAATCTACAAATGTTCTAATAATAACCCGGGATATTTTAAATCATCTAGGAAAAGGAATGCAACAAATGTGGATGAATGCAGTAGATCCGAGTAAGATGAACATGCAACAAGGTATGCAAGAGGAAGAAGAGGTTGACGATGAAGAAATGGGTGTAGCAGAAACCTACGCTGATTACATGCCTACGAAACGTACGTTCAGTTATCTTAAAGTGATACAATATTGTAATCTCGAGCCGAATCTTGAATTTCTTATTATATATCTCTCGCAGTTAAGTTGGGACGAAAGCATCCAGATCCGGTGGTAGAAACAGCTTCTTTATCCAGTGTAGAACCGACAGATGTTTGGTACACGCTTTCGATTCCTGATGAGACTATCAGGACTGGCGCATTATCTGCTCTGCAGCTCGAATCCATAACTTACGCTTCTCAACAACATGAGCACCTCCTTCCAGATGGCTCTCGTGCCGGATTTCTTATCGGTGACGGTGCTGGTGTCGGTAAAGGTCGTACCATTGCTGGTATAATCTTCGAAAACTACATGAAAGGTAGAAAACGAGCCATTTGGGTCTCTGTTTCCAACGATCTTAAATACGATGCCGAACGAGATCTCAAAGACATCGGAGCAGGAAAAATAGACGTACAGTTCATTGATAAGAAATAATTCTGAAAATAGGGTTGATTCATGAATTACCTAGACACGTCGCAATGACATTATCTAGAATCATGGAAAACCTTTTTCCTATATTGTTAACTCGTTTACTAATCACTGCCTTGTTCTCTCTAGGTTCACCCCTTAAATAAATTCAAGTATGCAAGAATAAATTCAGCAATAAACGGTAACGTGAAAAGGGGTGTAATTTTCAGCACGTATTCGGCTTTAATAGGCGAGTCTTCCCAAAGCGGAGGAAAGTACAAAAGCAGGTTGAAACAACTTGTTCAATGGTGCGGCGATGACTTCGATGGGTTGATTATATTCGACGAGTGTCACAGAGCAAAGAATCTGTGCCCCACGGGAAGTTCAAAACCTACCAAAACTGGTAAGAATTATTTCTTAGTCCCTTATTGCATAAACACGAAACGGTTGTTTGAATGTGATGCTCTTAAATTTTTCATAACATTTAATATGATCATTTTTTTAGGTTTGACCGTTTTAGAAATACAAAACAAATTACCTAAGGCTCGAGTTGTGTACGCGAGTGCAACTGGAGCATCTGAACCTCGAAATATGGCCTATATGGTTCGTCTTGGAATGTGGGGAGAGGGAACGGCTTTCCCAGAATTCAATGATTTTATTGCTGCGGTGGAAAAGAGAGGTGTAGGAGCGATGGAAATCGTGGCCATGGATATGAAACTGCGTGGAATGTATATAGCTCGTCAACTCAGTTTCCACGGGGTGGCTTTTAAAATCGAAGAGGTTCCTCTTTCCGATGATTTCACAAAAGTTTACGATCATGCAGTCAGACTTGTAAGTACTCATTTTCTAGTGATATGCAAAATGACTCGGGGTCGGACTGAGTTGGGTTCTCGGATTTTCGAGTCGGGTTCAGGTTTAAAGATCATAAACCCGACCCGACTCGAGACTAAAATTCCAACTTGTCTTGGTTCAAGAATACAGCAACGAAGGTTTTTTCAACAATATAAAGTACCCTTTTCCTTTTTTTATAAAATAAAAACACGTGCAGTATACTGTGAGATACTTATTGCTCATAAAGGCGGAGAGCGGCAGAGATTGAGCGAAATTTTACTTCCGAGTCGGGTCGGGTTTCGAACCCGACTCGTCGTAAAGGCTTCAATTTTCGCGTGCGTTATTGAAGATTTGAATTTAAAAGATCAATAACCGGGAACTTAGAGTATTTTCTATTGGGTTCTAATAAATGATCTATTTCACAGTGGGTGGAAGCAATGCAGAAATTCCAAGAAGCAGCAGAACTCATAGACGCGGAAAATCGCATGAAGAAAACAATGTGGGGTCAGTTCTGGTCTTCGCATCAACGTTTCTTCAAGTATTTGTGCATTGCAGCAAAAGTGAAGCATGCCGTCACTGTAGCTCGCGAGGCTGTAAAATGTGGTAAATGTGTTGTTATCGGTCTTCAGTCCACAGGAGAGGCACGAACTCTCGAACAATTGGAACGAGATGATGGAGAATTGAGCGACTTTGTTTCGACTGCTAAGTAATTTCCAGTCATTTAATTACTTTTCATGATCTTAAAAAAAAAAATAACTAAAAAAATGGCATTTTTCATTACTGTTTTTCTAACAGAGGAGTATTACAATCCTTGGTCGAGAAACACTTCCCTGCACCAGATCGCAATCGAATTCACAGGATCATTGGTGATCTGCCACGATCTCAGACTGTAGGCGAGGGTAAAATTTTTGCCGAAAATGCTGGAGGTTCCGGAGGTAGTGGTAAAAGAAAACCAGTTCGTCAGGCGGCTCAGAGAGCTTCAAAGAAAGTTCGACCCTGGTCCTCAGAGGAGGAGATTTCCGAGGAAGACCGCAACGGTGGCCACAGTTCCGGTTCAGAATTTAAATTATCTGGCAGCGACAGCGAGGATGATAACAAATCTGATGAGATTAGTAATCCAAGCTCGGATTATAATCCGTTCGACAGTGATAGTGACTCCGACGTGGGTAAGTTGAGATTAGATTCATAAATTCAACTAACCAAGGGATTGACCACACGACTTCAGTGTACACCAGATTTCAAGATTTCGTAGAAGATTATATATAGAGATTTTCCAAGTATTTTAAAACATTCCAAAGATTTCAAAATTTCACAAAGATTTCGGCTTTTGAGTGGACATCAGATTTCAAAGACTAGAAAGATTCCAAATGTTTCGAAGAGATTATAAAACATTTCAAAGATTTTGTAAATATTTCAAAATATCTCAGAGAAGTCACAAATATTTCAGAAATTTGCGCTAATCAAGAGTGATCAACCCCTCGCAACTATTAGTTGTATTCTGCTAATAAATCAATTTTAACCCTAGACCCATGGGACAGGAGGAAGAAGAAGATCGGCAAAAAGCCAAAGAAACCAGCGAAGAAGCGTTTGAGTACCCAAGACAAAATCCAGTCCATGCTTACGAGTAAAACCTCGAATAGCAGAAATAAGCGAAACGGTGATTCTGCTGGTGGAAAACCAATTAGTGGTGGTGCTATCAATATGATGCCAGCTCGAAACCAAGCACCGCCTCGAAGTGCGATAGAGCGAGCTTGTAGCATGAAGGAAGAGCTGCTAATTCAAATAGAGGCTTTAGGTGAACGCTTGCCACCAAACACACTCGATCAACTAATAGATGAACTCGGTGGACCAGAAAATGTTGCGGAAATGACTGGAAGAAAGGGGCGAGTTGTTCAAACTGAAGACGGTGCAATACAGTACGAATCAAGGTCCGAGGCTGATGTTCCATTAGAAACGTTAAATCTCACCGAGAAGCAGAGGTTTATGGACGGCGAGAAGACCGTGGCAATCATTTCAGAAGCTGCCAGCAGCGGTATTTCTCTCCAAAGTGACCGAAGAGCGCGTAATCAAATGCGAAGAGTTCACATCACATTGGAATTACCTTGGAGTGCAGATCGTGCAATACAGCAATTTGGTAGAACGCATCGTTCGAATCAAGTGAACGCTCCGGAATATATCTTTCTTATATCAAATCTCGCTGGTGAACGAAGGTTCGCTTCAATAGTCGCTAAACGTCTCGAAAGTCTTGGCGCTCTTACTCATGGAGATCGACGAGCTACAGAAACTAGAGACCTTTCGCAGTTTAATATTGATAACAAATACGGTCGCGCTGCTCTCGAGGCTACGATGAAAGCTATTATGGGGTATGCTTTACAGTTTTGGGAAATAGAGAGTTGCTGAATACAGAACTTTCGTAAAACAAAGTTCTGAAGCGGGAGTTTTATTTAATTCTATAATAAATTCAATTTCAGGTACGAAACACCATTGGTTCATCCTCCGCAAGATTATCGCGGGGACTTTTTCAAGGATGTTGCAGACGCGCTGGTGGGCGTTGGTTTAATTTGCAATAGCGAGAGCATGCCAGGCGTGTTGTCCCTAGATAAGGACTTCGCCAATATCTCCAAGTTCCTCAATCGGATTCTCGGTATGCCGGTTGATCTGCAGAATCGGCTCTTTAAGTACTTTACAGACACGTTGAATGCCATAGTCACCCAGGCGAAAAAAACTGGACGATTCGATATGGGAATTCTGGATCTTGGAACCTCGGGTGAAAATGTACGCAGGGTGAAAATTTATAGGTTCCAGAGGAAACATGCGACAGGTGTTGCTCCTACGGAATTGCATGTAGTTCACGTTGAGAGAGGAATGAGTTGGACGGAAGCTACGGAACGGTGGTCGGAATTAACTGGCCCGAAGGAAGGATTCTACTTGAGCCACCAGATCCGGAATAGCAAGCAGACTGCTATTCTCGCTGTTGCTGTCGATAGCGGCAAAAAGAAAGCAGAGGGAAAGAAGGACCAGCTGTACATGGTTTACAGGTATTTTTTTCCCCCTGATAATTTTGTCCCTCAAACATTACTTTTCCTCTCATATTTCTATTATTACAGGCCGAATACAGGATTACAAATGCGCCAGGAGACGCTTGGAGAGCTAGAAAAGAAGTACAAAAAAGTTTCGTCTGAAGACGCTGAGTCTCACTGGACGCAGCAATATGAGGCTTCCGTAGACACTTGTTCACATGCATACTGGCGTGGAAATTGTAAAAATGTCACTCTGGGTCTCGAATGCGAAGTGGGATTGCGTCGGCGGTCTTACAATGTACTCGCCGGATCAGTTCTAAGCGTTTGGAGTAGAGTCGAAGGCGTCCTTACTGCTCGATCTGGACACAATTCCAAAATGCAGGTCGTACGACTACGAACGGGTGAGTACAAATTTTTATTACATTTTTGCATAAGCTAAAGTATTTATCGATTATTCATCGATATTATTATGTGAAACGGAAAGAAACAGAAAAAAAATGTTTTCAGACGAAGGTTTAAAGATCGTAGGCACGTTGATTCCAAAACCTTGCATGGAAACGCTACGCGAAGCTCTTTCATCCGATGCAGAAAAGACCGAAGAGCAGACGTTTTGAAGGGACTACTGATCTCGAAGAATTCGTATATGAAAGTTGCGTACCGCCTTGAGGGCAAAGGACATTACGTTAGTCTTTTAATTTTCACTCGGTGGTGTCGTCAAGGACGAAGTCTTGATTCTACTGATCAATATTTATACTTATACTTTTCTTATTTTGCGCTAAATTTCTTTTCCATCGAGATTTAGCAAATATAGATATTGAAAAATTGAAGACTGTGTCCTGAGGAAACGACGGATACACCAAGCTTTGGTGAAAAATAAAATTAATTTTTATTCAAAACAAAAATTGATTTGAGAACAAAAAGTCAAGGTGATTTTTGAATTAATGATTTTCTATCATTCTTATCATAGTTACAATACTATCACACCTATGCTATTATAACTAACCTTTTAAAAGCCAGAAGCCTATTTCTCACTAATTTTTTACGTACAGTATTATGTCAGGGTACATCGTGTATTTGTGCTTCGACGATGAACTTGAGATAACTTTTGTTTCTCGATTCGAAAAATTCATAGAAGAAAAGATAAGAAGCTGGCTTTAGAAATGCTTTTAGCGCCAAGATTACTACTTTTATTAGTGTTTGCTAAAATCATAGCGACTGTGTGTTCGTTGAACAGAATCATTATGATGGGTGTTGAATGTGACAAATTGGTGAATCGTAAATGTACGTGTCCTGTAAAATTTAGAAACAATGTTATGTCGGATGGATCTGTGCTGATGTACCGAGGGTTGATTTTGCAGATGGAAGTCCGGGTTGTATTTGTGGATTCGTACGACGGACTTGCGGAAAGCGACTTACCAAAAAGGAAAAAGAAAAAAAGAGACAAAAATTGATGAAAAAAGTGATAAACGCCGATCGTGGGAGGAAATTAAACTACAGCCACGCGACATAGACATATCTAGATGCGCACTTTTCTTATGATGTGACGCGTGAAATACGACTGGTGGTAATAATAACGAAAGTTCGTTTCAAAAACGAACAGAACGGCGAGATCTTAATTAAGTCTATACACATATATATACATACATATATATGCGTTTGTATGTATACATGTATGAATGTAATCTGTAATATGAAAAACGAATACAGAATTCGAAAATTCAAACGCACCTACCATTCTCCTGTCACAGATCCCCTCACGAACTGGTCTAATATCTATTTCGTAGAAACGGATCGGGAAACTGGGAAAGGAAAGAAAATTTTCTTTTCTGTTTTAGGCTCTTGTACTTTTCAATTGTTGATTTTTCTAGACTTTTTTTTTGAGAGGCTCTTGATTTTTAGATGTGAAATTCTGAATCTTGCTCGCGTGCACGGAGAAAATGTGTTTAGTAGCCGTTACAGAAAGTTTTGTGAAAGCCTGACATTAAAGCTTTTCCCTGAATTTTGTTATTTATTATTCTTTGATAGAACATCTATAATCTGGATTTTTACGATCACTCAATTTGGAGCAGAGGAACTTGGACGCACTTCAAGTATCGTAATTGTTACAGTCCAGAATATACAGCCTCTTGAAATTAAAATTAAAACTCACGTAGAAAACTTTGTCCGCCTTTTACAAAACTTTTTGTAGCAGTTACTGAACAAATTTTCTCCGTGTGTTAATGAATTAATGGCGGATTGTCGTGGGACAGCGAGAAAATAATGTATGGACACTTTGAATTAAACAAAAATTGCTATTAATGGGAAATCAAAAATCAACAGATATTCAAATAGGCTAGTCGAGATTCTGCTTATTTACTTAGATTATAATCTTATGCCAGATGTCGAAAAAGCTCGAACAATAAACTCAGCAAAAGTGGCTGCACGGAACAATAGTATCAGGGGAAAACTCAAGAACAATAACCATATTATGAATAGTAAACATTCCTAAATTATAAAATTGAGCCCCTTGATGCAATAACTCGCCGAGCGCTCTAAAACACGTAAAAGTATTGTCCGCGCGGTGACGTTATGAGTCAAAATCAAAAATCCCAATTTGAAAAAATGAAAAACACTGCTCGATAGCTTTTGAAAAATGAATTCATGTACCCTTTTAAACTTTTTTCGTGAACATTATAGTTCCCGTAAAAAAAAAAAAAAAATGAAAACTGATTTTTGAATAGTAAAATCCATGTTTTTTAAAACTTACATCGCCGCTGAACATTCATTTGTCAGCGTATCAACATAATTTTTTTACTTTTGTTCAGGAAGGTGTAGCGTTAAATACAGTATTAAAAAATTGATCGAAAGTTGATATTAATTTAATTTTTTTTTTCATCCGAATGAAAAACTATGTTTTTCGACGTTCGCGTTGAACATGAAACGAGGGAATCTTCGTTTACAACGGGGTATTCACGCTTGTCATAATCTTAAGTGTATTGTTGAACTTTTTGGAAAGTTTGAGCTCTCTTCAACTATTCTTTATATAAAACCCAGCGGGTTGAACACACGTGCAGCGCGATGTGATTGAAGTTTGCTAGTACGACATACTGCGGATCTCACACGCGCAAAATTCAATCACATCCCGCTGCACGTTTGTGTTCAACCCGATGGGTTTTATATAAAGAATATATAGTTAATGAGAGCTCAAACTTTCCAAAAAGTTCAACAAAACGCTCAAGATTATGACAAGCGTGAATGCCCCGTTGAAAACGAAAATTCTCTCCATACATTTTCAACGCGAACGTAGAAAAACATCGTTTTTCATTCGGATTAAAAAAACATCAAATTAGTATCAACTTTTGATCAATTTTTTGATTCAGATCTTGCGCTCGATAATAAATGTAACTTGCGCTCGGTCTTTGTACTTCCCTACAATTGTGTATAGAGCTTTTGAAACGTAAAAGTAGAATGTCGGCTACTGTATTTCATGATTGTGAATTCTCTTTTGTTAAAGCTTCTCCGGCTTTAAGGAATAAAATCGTGTATCTCGTGCTGCGCACTCGATCAAAAACTGTCCGAAACGCGAACTTTTCTATATTACCTTTAACTCTAATGCATCAAATGTATATAATATGAATTTATCTACCTCGTACCTTGTTTTCTTTTTAAAAAAATTTAGTTTGTTTCTTAGATTAATATAATTCCAATTAAAACAAAAACCACGCATACCATAAAAAAAGAACAGTTTTTCTTTTCAAACTTTTCTTTGTATCTCGTTGAGTTTTGCTAGAAACTTGAGTTTTATTTGAAATGTTTTTTTTTTGTATGAATACCAAAATTATGCATCTCATGAGAAAAAATCTGCCCGCTGCGCGGGCACATTCTCATGGCGCGTTTCATACTTTCTTGATTCAGTTTACAGTTCATGTAATGCATGCACAGAGTTGCAGATATTTCAAAACTGCTGAAAACCTCTACTTCTCTGGAAATAATTGATTTTTTTTTTATATTTAGTTTACTTAAGGTTCCACTGACCTTAAGGAACACATTCTCATTACAATATTCGTCACTGATATCTACATCACGCATAGTTTGGCTAGCAAATTGAATTTTTCTTTGTTTAAAAAGCGTTATCACGACTAAAATAAGAAATATACACCTCATTGAAAAAATTTCATGTGAAACTTGTAAAACTTTTTAAGATGAACAATTTTTCTATTAATTTCTACATCCTGTCTCTTATTGTTTGGCTTGAACATGGAATTTTTTATTTTTGTAAGTTTATCGCGATTAAAACGAAAACTATTCGTCTCATCGGAAAATAGTCAACAGTAAATTTGTAGATTTTTTTAAGGTAAACAATTTGTGTAGTTTTCATTCTATTCATACCTCGCATAGTTTTGCTCAAAAATGGAATTTTTCAATTTTGGTAACATTTTTTGCGATACCAAACAGAAACTACGCATCTTCTGAAAAAAATAGTATATATAAAATTTATAGGTCTTTCTAAAATGAATAATTTTTGTTCTTAACATTTTTCGCCCCTTGCATAGTTTGACCAAAAAATTAATCTTTCTATTTTTCATTCACTTCTTACCTACTGTAAGAAACCGTACTTATAATTTTTGAATCTTGGAAAAAAAATACGAAAAAATTTTCAGAATGCTCCCTCACTTTTATTTTTTATCCAAAATAGCTGGATAACAAACTCGACTTGTATTTTTGGTTTCTCAAAATGGGTGCCAAAGCACGATTGAATATGATAATTCTTCCGATAGTTATCAAGTTCACAGATTATTTTTAATTATTTTCTGTGCGATCGAAATTGGAATTTTTGATTTTTTTAGAAAATCCGAAAAGCTGTATTCACCATCTTGTAGGGCTCTCATGAAGAAACATTTGTTCTCTCCGACTTTCTTTTAAATTTTGCGTTAATTAAATAAAATAATAATAAGAAAAATTGTCATTTTCTTTTATATTTTCGAATTTTGAAAATACCACAACTTTGACAATTTTGTTTTTATGGAAAAAAATTATTAGGATAAATTGTTTCACTTTTTACGTGCTAAAAGGAATTGTACTTACAATTTCTGAGTCGTGGAAAGGAAGTCCAAAAAATTGTTCAAAATGCTCCCCCTCTTCGATTTTCCATCTAAAGTAGCTGGTTAACGAACTTGACCTTTCTTTTTGGTCCCTCAAAATGTGTGCCAAAGGACAATCCAATCCGATTAGTCTTTCAAAA
>WSXT02096960.1:0-11551 GCA_011762715.2 Neuroterus valhalla
ATACATACATACATACATACATACATACATACATACATACATACATACATACATACATACATACATACATACATCCACATTCGTAAAAACCATTTTTTTGGGTTCAGGGGGTCTCAAAACGTGGACATTTGACAAAAACGGATGGTGTTAATTTCTACGCACATCTAATACCTTCTCATAATGATGAGAATGTAAAAAGCTATTCTGAAGAAGTGTACAATGTACGTATATGAAGCAGCCCTAGATAAGACAGGAATTATGGACATGGAGTATACATATAGAATATTCTAAAATTGCAGTTATAGAAATGTTAATCATAATTTAATACTCTAATTTTATATTGAAAAGAATCTTAGGAAGTTTAGCGAGTGAATAGTTGAAAAGTTGGCGGTTCTAGTTCTTGAAAGCCCTAAACCGTATAATGAACATTCTATTGCACACTCAAGCAGTGTGAAAGAGTCCAACAATTTGAATTACGATTGCTATTACTAGTACAAAGACCCAAGAAAACCCTCTCTTAGTGAATTCCAATAATCCCCTGAATGGTCATCGGTCTTAACCTTTTGACGTTATTAGGTCTAATGACGAAGTGACAGGCGGAGAAGCAGGTTAGTAGACATCATAATTATTCTCGTACACATTGATATTCTAGTTCCATTGAAACTATTATAATCAGCAAAACAGACCCAAGTCAGGACAATAGGATTATAATCCCGCCCATCTATAAACAGACGCTTACTTCCTTTCAACTGGAAAATCAAGGTGTTATTATATGAAATAATTGTGTCACTCCCATTTGAAACCCTTTGCCCAGAATTCTACCTGCCAGATGTTCCTCTTATACCTAGATTTTAATCTTAAAGTATATACTTTCTCTGTACCTCAAAATTGACTGTTTGAAATTTTTAGCTTTTGCTTATGGTGCAATTCGTATTCAATGTTGATAACTAGTGGCTCAATGATTTATCAAATATAGTTGTAATATTTGGTAAATTATTGATCTGTGTAATAGGATCACCAACAGCACAATACATACAATAAATGAATTTCTCAATTAAAATTATGTTTCAAATAAATAAACATTAGTACAATCACAATTTCATTTTCATTATATACAAACCAAACAGAGTACGCTTAGAATTCTCTTATGGCATATATTCTCAACAATTAGCAGTGGGTCCAATGTCCATTACACCGGCCCACAGAAAAAAACAAATTTTGTATACACCGGACGTGACCTATCTACGGGCATGTTTTTCGACCCCCTGAATCCAAATTCCAAGTCAGTTTAGGCCGTACACCCTCCAATTTCGAGTAAATTGCAAAAAACCATAAGAAATAGCGAAAATTGGATGTTCTAATCATAAGAATAATTTTTGGATCTAAGGCAAGCATAATTTTCATGTATTTTGAACCGTTGAATACTTATTTTGAGTATACTTAGTTCATAGGCCGTTTTGAATCTAAGAAAATTGTGAAAAAACCCATGAAAATTGTAAAAAGAAAACCATGAAAATTGCAAGAATCGCAAACATTTGGAATTATCTTGATAGAAAAAATTTTGTAGACTCGGATCGAAGTAGATTTTCATGTAATTCAATCTGCTTAATCCAAATCTGTAATGTATTTGGCCCATATTCCCTCAAACACTTAAAAAACCGGCATACACCCGATAAAATAGCAAAAAATTGCAGTTGAAAAAATTGAAAATAAATTTCTTAAACGCGATTGAATAAAATAAAAAAAATACGATAAATAATATAATAAAAAATGCAAGAAACGTATTGAATCGTATTTAACAGATTTTCTTCAATTTTTTCGACTGCAATTTTTTGCTATTTTATCGGTTTTATGCCATTTTTTTGTGTGTTTGAGGGAATATGGGCCAAATCATTACAGATTCAGATTAAGCAGATTAAATTACATGAAAATCTCCTTCGAACCGAGTTTACAAAATTTTTTTATCAAGATAATCCCAATTTTTTGCGATTTATGTAATTTTCAGTGGTGTTTTACAATTTTCTTGGGTTTTTTACAACTTTCTTAGACTCAAACCGGCTTATGATCCAAGTACACTTGAAATTAGCGTCCAGTGTACAGAAAATTTTTTTTTTTGCGTGCCGGTGTTATCATCGATTGTATACACCATTTAAAATATTCAAATTATGTTGCCATTATATAACTGCTTACTGTGTACAGTGAACAAGTACAATGTTAAGGTTTGAAGTACATCCTACCTTAAACGTTCTTTGTACTCCCGACATATTGGTAATCAGGAATTTATGTTACACAAAATTAAAAGTTCCTACAGGAACCTCAAAACTCTCTTCAGTCTAGGTCTAGGTCTAGGTCGGAAGTCTAGACTGTAGGAGTCTAGGCTAGGGCTCTGGGGAGTCTAGGGCTAGTCTCAGGTTAGGGCCCCTGGAATATTAAAGCCTTTATTTAAACTGGGCCGCTGGCGCTGAAGGAGACGGACGACAGGTGAAGGTAAAGGGTGGAAATTGCAACGTTGTACTAATCATGCCACATAATGGGCCGATGCCACTTTTCTCGGCAGGGTGGTCCTTCCTTTAGGATTAAAAGCCCTTTCTCCACTTTACCCCGTTACCTACTTTGACTTAGTGGGCGGGTTTTAGGGTCCTTTGCCTGAGCTCAGGCCTTTAAAGTCCGAAATGCTCCGCATTTTTCGAGGTGACCCACCATAAAAACTAACTCGCGTTAGTCAATTAACGACCGAACCGTTCTAGATTTGAAAAGACCTCCTGACGATTTATTAGCCAGAATAACGAAACGAGCTCTTTGGTCTGCCTACGTGTTACAATTGAGTTCAACTATTAGTTTATTCATTTATAACGACCCTTATTACCTGAGCTCAAGAGTCGGGGAATTTTCAGTCACACAAACTGCCGAATGGAAAATTTTAAACAGTGTCTTGTCTGTTTTATGCATATTTTACTGTTTTCCCTATAAATCAAATCTAGTCTAGAGTACTCTAGAGACTCTAGACTCTAGAGGGTGATTTGTAAAGGATAAATCTATTATTAAGAAAACAATGCTTTAAGCATTATGTGATTTATTGCTTTTCATTTTTTTCTGTATTCTTGCGATTTATGATGAAATAATTTTTACTTGACGGCCTTATTATGCAAATTACCTATAAATTGAACACTAATTAAACCACCAACATTCAAGCTTTATCCGATATTTGTATTGTTTATCAAACTTGACATGCTGTCAAAACATCCTTGGAAAAATTTCACTGAAACGTCCGCTGGAACCTTCTGGACTCACTGTTGCTGTTATTTTCAACAAAAAATAAATCTCATAAACTGTGAGAGAAAGATAAAAAAGGGAGTCATTTTTGAGTTTCGAGTACCACGTATACTACATTTCAATATAAAATGACATGAAACGTTCCAGTTAGTTTCTCAATATTTTCACATTCAGTTTAGGATTTTTTGTCCTTATGTATTCAGTGGAAGAACAGTTTTACACTGTTCATACTGAACGAATTTTAAGGGAATTTTGAAAAAAGTTTGATGGAATGTATAATAAACGTATCAACGTATTATGTATGTTTATACTCTTAAGTTCCATAATTTGAATCCTCCATAATTCCAAGTTTCTTCTGGTCCCGAAGCGCCTCGCATTATCGAGGTTCCACTGTAAAATCTCACCAAAAGTCAAACAGCTGTAGGATGTTAAAATATTTCAAAAAACAGCAATTACCATTTGGACCTAGCAGAAGTTGAATATCAGAATCCGTCTTGTCCAATTTATGAAGTATTAACTTTCTGTTTGTAGGGTCACAATCAAAAACAAGAACTAAATGAGTTTGAAAAATTGGCAAACATTTTGGACTTAGCATGGTTTCTTTCTGAGCCTATCAACCAAATTTTTAATTTCAATAATATGTTTAAAAACATACATACCGAGCGAAATTATAAAAGTGGATAGGAAAAAAGTTATTTAGGCGTAGTTTGAAATAAAGTGACTGTCGGTTGACATGAATTCTCGCATGAACTTCAGTTTGAGGTTTGATTAGGAACAGAATTAGTAAGTAAAAAGATTCGAAGTAAAAATTATCTTATCAAGGTTATGGTGCGGAGACATTGTTTTCAGTTGAGACATTTCCATGTTCGAAGATTCTAGGTAGAAGTTTATATTTTTGTTGGATATAAAGCGAAGAGCAATGAAGATGGCGACGAATAATAAAGAATAGTATGGAGACAGAACTCCATATATAAACCGTTTTTCAATGTTTATAATGAAGAATTCAATAGTTATATAGGCGTGTCAAATCTTAATTCTGTGTTTTTCAGAAATAGTCATATTATCTGTATTGAAGTTTCGACGTGTATGTTCCTGTATTCTATAATAGTGTAAAGATCTGCCGGTGTGTCTAATATAACAACAGTCTTAATTTGAGCAATTGAATGAATTAAGCTACATTCATTTATTTGGAGAATGTCTAATCTATTTTTAGGTGACGGAAAAAGATTTGAGTTAGACATTGTTGGTCTGCAAATAACTTTAATGTCATTCCGTCATGAAATAGTATAATTTTTGTCCACTATTCTCGAGATATATGAAAAGATTGTGGAATTTTTGAAATTGTTAGATTTTTTCGCCTAGTTGATTGTATGCCCTGTTTATTCTAATTTTTATTCATGTACTGGTGAGATTAATATGGTTACTAATATCACTGATCAAAGACGTTGGAATATAAAGTACAGGTATCTACATGATCAAGTTGTTTTTTGGTACTGACCAGTGACGAGCATTTAATTATTGTTTCTGTAGTGACTTTGGGCCAAGAGCATTGAAAGTTTCTGAAAACGTCATATAATTAGGTATGATTCTAGAATGATCATGGAGATATCTTTTATATGTTTTTACATTCTCATCCGAGTTCTCATCAGAAAAGGTATTAGATTTGTGCAAATTTGACCCCCCCCCCCTCCCCATTTTTACCAAATTTTTACGTTTTGAGACCCCCTGAACCCGAAAAACAGGTTTTTACGAATGTTTCTGTCTTTCTGTTTGTGTGTCTGTCTGCATGCCTGTCTGTCTGTCTGTTAGCACGATAACTTTCGAAAAAACGAATTGATTTGATTGACCTTTGGTACACTCTTTCAGTGTCGGAAAATGAAGGTCAAGTTCGTTAGCCAGCTATTTTGGAGAAAAATGCGAAAAATTAGAGCATTTGGAAAATTTTTTACACCTTTTTTTTCAAAACTCGAAAATTGTAAGTGCAGATTCCTGTAGTAAGTAATAAGTGGAACCATTTATCTCGATGACGTTTTTTGATGAAAATAAAATTGTCAGACTTATGTTATTTGCAGAATTCGAAAATATAAACAAAAATGAGAATTTTCAGCTTAACAGTGGAATATATCAAAGAAAGGTGTTGGGAAAAAAATGTTTATTTTTGGAAGCCCTATACAATTTGGGTTTTAACTTTTTGACTTTTCCCAAAATTTTTGCACCAAAACAAGATCTATAAATCTGGTAAGATTAACTTGTTGGTAGGACAAGTATTTCTTGCTTTAATAAAAAAAAAACATCAAAAAGAAAAAAATTGAACTTTCGGACGATTGTCTCAAGCTTAGGAAATAACAAATAGACACAAGTACTTTGCCAGGAAAATATTTTAAAATGTTTTATCAATCTTTTTCCAACAGAATATTTGGTTTTCATTTCAATCAGAAGAAATAACTGTGAAAATGAAATAATAAACTTTTTTAAAAAATGACGAAGGCTAAGACAGAAGATTGACAGAGAAAAGTTGTTCATCCAAAAGAAATCTATAAATTTGTTGGAATTTTTGCAATTGAGCGCGTGTTTTTTTTTTGAATAGTATAAAATAAAATTAAACATTAAACAATTAAATTTCTAGAACAAGTACACAACATATGAAAAAAATTGGGCAACATAAGTTCCCGTAATCCCGTTTCAGACAAATTTTGATGGAGTGCGCAGCACGAGACACGAGATAAGAATGCATCCGATAAAGCCGGAGAAGCTTTAACAAAAGAGAACTCATAATCATCATAATTAAAGTAGTTGACATTTCGCTATCGAGCTCCAAAAGCTTTGTACACGAATGTATAGAGAAGTACAGAGACCAAGCGCGGAGCGCGAGGTGAGCTGATCATCGAGCGCGAAGCGCGAGATCCGACAGACACGCGCTCTAAGTCCGCTCAAGCTTGCGAGCGAAGCGCGTGATGAGAATGTGCCCGCGCAGCGGGCAGATTTTTTATAAAACAGTACTTCAAAATTAAAGATTGAAAGACTGTCAATTTCTCGAGTATTTATGATGATATCCGCTATCACAAGTGAAAGCGGAATACCCATGGCCACTTTTTCCATTTGCTTGAAAGTTTAATTATTAAGTTTAGAGAATTTGGATCTAAAAATTAAAAATTTGCTGAATTCAAAGTTTTTAAATTATTTAATTATTGATTTAATCTTTCAAAACTAGATAATGACAAATTGAAGTTAGAAACTATAAATTTCAAATTGTGAAATGTAAGATACACATATATAATATTTTTCAACATTATTGATCAAGAATTGAATCTGACCAAAGATGATTAATAAACATTTATAATCCAGTGAGCCCCAGGATATCAAAGATATTCGGTTAAATTTATTGTTCTTATCATCGGTGCTCTTGGAGATGGGACGCCTTTACTGATGGTTAGTAGCCTTAAATCCATACCCGTGTGTTAAAAATATGCCGTGGCACTTGCGGGATGGATGCAAAGAGCATTCATACTTGGGTCGCTTCGTGTCCTTAAGACACACGAGGGTTTCGCCGGTCCTTCATTATGATTTTGTCGTACTTGTGGTCATTTATCTCACGGTCGTGAGAAGTGGCCAATTGGCCATAGGTGTGTTTTACCGCGGTCCAACTGGGAGCTCATGTGATTTCCTTGAATAACAGTTGCTCCCAAGAGGACCCTGCGGACTAAGGACTTGTGTGCCTACACCAACAGGGAAGTGTATCCATTTACGTTTGTCCGCAATGCTATCATATATACATACTTACATATATAAAAACTAGAAAGAGTGAAAAATTATGGGGATGTTTAATCTTTTGATGTGTACCAATTATTTTTCAAGTGTTACTTTTCACACAATTTTATGTACAGTTTAACAATTCCCTTACCAACATACGATTACTGGAACATTTACCTTTTGCTTTTATCTAATTTTTATATATTCGCATCAGTTGTATTTTGAACACAAAAAAAATATTATCCATTTTCTCAAAATTTTCTGCGTATGTTGAGAAACATGGGCTTGAAGTCATGGGCATGGGAATTACAATATCCGAAACTATATAAATATTTTACTTTTCCTTGCTGGCTATAATAGATTTTTTGGATTACTTTCATAACTCGCCAGAAAATTTGAAAGAAGTCCAAGAATTACGAAATGGTGTTAACGAGAAGAGATATGAACAAAATCGTTGTTTAGTAAAAATACAAAAACTATGGCATTTTTGAGAAAATTTAGTTGGAAGATCTTCAAACAAACTTGCTTGTTAGTCATAAAATTTTTTATTTTTTTATTTTTTCGACGTATTTCGAAGGTAAACAGAAAGATCTATTGACTTTTCCGAAGAATGAGTCATTAACAAAGTTTCCCGAAAACAGTGAATCAACGATATTTCACTTCGCAGAGTGTCGTATCTCTATGCATTTGTAAATACAGATATGATACTTTAGCGTAGCATAATATAATTGATATGCTTTGTTTTGGGAAAAATTTGTTAGTATCTTATTCTACGGCACAGTTGCTATTAGAATCAACAAAAAACTGAAATATCTGCGTTATTCTGATACTGCTGCACTTTTAACAATTTTTTTTTATGAGCTACGTCACCAACTTCAAAAGTTCTAATAATCATCATAACTTACTCAAAAAAAAATTTCGGCCAATCAGTGAAATACGTATCTTTTAAAATGTACAAGTAGTTGAATTAGTATTTATTAGAAACTATAAAAAACATGAATACATGTCATACATTAACACATGATAACATAAATAGAAGAATGCAGTTGCATCAAATTTCATAATTCGGGATACAAATTGTGGATTTCTCCGAAAAAGAATTTCCATGGAATGTGGAGTTAGGCTGTAACTTCTTTTCTCAAATTGTTGAATTCAAATGTAGTGTCACAACATTTTGGAATGTCATTAGCCACCAAGGGAGGCGATCAGCATTGAACGTGGGTGCCAAATAGCGACAGGCGTTTAGCGATCCTCCTGTCAGATAGACATTTCTACGGATTTTTCCTCTTTCAAATACGAAATGACCGGTGTAATCCTTTGACGTTTTTCGAGTCATGTTCCCGAAATTGGCCGCAGTCCCGCGGGACCTGACCTCGTCCCCTAGGAGAGGGGAGAGGCTTAAAGAGTTGGAGATTCCACAATTTTCAGCCTTATACTTAAAATCACGATACCTACTCTTTACCTTTTTTCAATAGATCATGGAGCCATTCATTTCGATTGTCGACTATTCATCTTGCTTTTCTCCCATTATTATGAGTTTACAAAGTTACACGACATCTAGACGTCTGTGCATAAAAAACTGGGGAGGGAGTACAAGATGAAAATATGGTTTTTGAGAAGAGTCAAGATTATTACGAAAAAATCTTACTAAAAAAGGGGAAAAAGGACCCTTTTTTTAAAAAAAGGAAGGCTCAGATTTTTCTTCTGTATGAGCTGTGAGGTTAAAAATTGGGATTATTAATTCTTATTTATAAAACTAGGGTTAAGATGCTTTTGAGCATGTAGGAAAATGACACTATAACTTAGTTGGTCACCCTTCAGAATTGAGCCCCCCGCCCCTACGCTTGAGAATATATCTAACTATCTAATGATGATAAAAATATGAAATCTGTATCTTACGTCAAAGCTCCTTACACGTAACGTCAATTATGTTACTAGAAAACTGTTGCTGAGAGGCGAAATATTGTGGACCACTTCCGATGATTCCTTCTTTGTTGAGCTTGGAAATAATTTTTGATACAGCTTTGCGAATATGATGCTAACCTTTATATCACTCTAACCTCAAAATCTCAACTTTGACATGATTTTTTCGGCTATCGTGGTATAAATTACTGTTCGATACGTGTGTGAGAGGTGATTTTTAGCGAATGAGACTTTTGTCGCTCGTTTCGCTCATGAGAAAACCGTCTCATTCGCTGAATAATCACCTCTCACACATATATCAAAATGTACTATTGCATGCTTATTATGAGAGTCCCTCTCGTTATTCTGCCATCTATTTGGGCATTTCCTGGAATTCAAAAGGTAACTATACACCTCTCTGATATTTTTGGAAATTGTTTCTTTATTATTACTCAAACTAAAAATCCGTTTCTTTTTATGCAAAGATCATCGTCGGCTCATGGTGGAATCTTTGCACTTGACTTGAACTGTATACTTTTAGCACCTGTTAGCTGTTATAAGAAGCACTTCTCTCCTTTTTTAAGATGTGATGGAGTTGTAACTTTGCATCTGCAAAAACTTTTGACGTATTTAAAAAGGATTTATAAACAGCTAATAAATTTTAAACATAAACAGAGCATGCATTTTTGTAAATTGATTGTTTTATCAGATTCAGTGCTTTTGCCCTACACTACGTTAATATGATCAAAATTGTTGCATTGTTAACCATATTATATATTAAAATGAATGCTCAAAGCTAATACCAGGAGAATATTTGTTTCTTGTGCTGAAATACATTTTCAATGGGGTAAATGTGGAAAGGGAAACTTTAGCGGAAAATCGACCAGACTGCATCATTTTCGGACCTTTTTTGATGGCTTATGAACATTGGTTAAACTTTCAAGGATATAAAGGTTAAATAATAATCTATTTTGAAAATCGCCTATATATCCATCACCTGTCTGACAATGAGAGAGGAGCTTAGAAAAATAAATCTTTCCAATGATATGCAAAGAATAAATTTAATGCTTCGAAAAACTTTCTATTCTACATTTTTGATGGTTTACTGGAGTAATTACCTTCGTAGTATAACTGGTGCAACGCTAGAACCTATTCAGAGAAAGTGTGACCATAAAGTTGTCAAACGGCAACGAAACCTGCCGCACTATATGTTTACGACAGTGTCCTCGGGTACTTTCGGTACCTTCAAGAAGTCATTCTAGGACGGTGAAAAATAGAGCGGTTTTTATCCCGAATACGACTTAATGCCAGTAACGCAAGCAATCGGATGGGGTAGTTAATTTTTTTATTGTCGGGCAGATGACCTCTGTCCTAGCCTCTGTCGAGTCAGTTGGCTCAGGAAAAAATTTATAGTCCAAGATCCAAGTGACACGCTTCCGTGTTCCGTCCATCCATTGGATCTAGGATCTAGGCATTCTAGGCCTAGGGATCTAGGCACTGGGACCTGAGCAGACCCAACATGCCTACCTGTCCATTTGGGGTAGGGAAGAGTCAGAGAAAAATTTGTCGACGGTTGCTCCACATTTTTAGTACCCTAGTCCTGACCGATCTTAGGATTTTTGGGCTTGTACAAACTCGTCCCCGGAGATCTGAAAACTATACCCCCACCACTGAGTTATCCCTCAATTTCTTCTGCAAGCTGCATGAAAGCCTCCCCCACCCCCACGATCTGGGAAATGGGGAACATTGTATTTTGTGCGCTGGGGCCCAGTGGTGGGAGTATTCTCCGCAGGTAGGCGGGGACGAGTTTGCAATCGCCCGGATTTCGGATTTTTGCCACCCTAATTGGGCTATTGCACTCTATATAAATCTTTTTGCAGGATACTCCAGTTCTGGAAATTGCTTCAAAACTCCTTATCTTATTTTCTCTCCATTGTCCTCTACCCGGAGTCGGGACCCATAAGCGTATGAAAAATTTAAGGGTTATTTTCGGAACAAAAGGATCTATAAAACGATAAAATTATATTTTATAAGATGTTTTAAAGTTCATCATAATATGCTATCCCTTCTTGAAATAAAACGAGCACCCTTAAAATAGGTTGCATATATGTTGAAATGCTAAAGCTATATGCCATTTAGAGACTTTGGACTCCGTAGAGGTCATCAGACAATCTTGGACAAAAAGGAATATGCAGATTGCACAATATTAATATTTGAACTTCAAAGGAAATCCGATATTTCACCATTTATTTGCAAACACTTCTTATACTAGTTGTACTCTTCAACAGCAGGCAAGAGAGCAAGAAAAACGCATATTGCATTTTACCATGCTTTTCGATATGTTTACAAGTCAATAGTAATGAAATAAATAATTCCCATAGTTTCGTTGAAATGACTAAATAAATCAACTACGTATAATTTTACTGAAATAAAAAAAGAACCTCTTACCAGGCGCGTAGTCAGGGGGGTCCCCCCCCCCTCCCCCCGAAATGTCAGAAATTTTCCATGGGTATATAAACTCATTACGAACTTTGTTGACGAAAACACGACACATTAATGATAACCCCCCCCCCCCCCCCCCCGGCCCGGGGGAAGGGGAACACTGTTTCTAACTCTCGGGGGGCGC
>WSXT02096971.1:0-11551 GCA_011762715.2 Neuroterus valhalla
TAATGAAAAAATATCTGTGAACTCGATAACTTTCGAGAGAATGATCATATTCGATCGTGCTTTGGCACCCATTTTGAAGGACCAAAAATACATGAGGCGTTCGTTAAACAGCTATTTTGGATCAAAAATAGAAGAGGGGGAGCATTTTGAACATTTTTTTGGATTTTTTCTCTAAGATTTAAAATGAGAAGAATAGTTTTCGTTTTAATCGCGATAACGCACTTGCAAAAAAAATCCCATCTTCAAGCCAAACAATAAGAGACACGAAGAAAAAATCAATAGAAAAATTGTTCATCATTCTACAAGTTTTAATGAAATTTCTTTCAATATATAAATATAGAAAAAAATTTCATCAAAAATTTTTTTAAAAATCAATAATCTTCATAGAAGTAGAGGTTTTCAGCAGTTTTGTGAAATTTGCAACTCTGTGTATGCATTGCATACATTGTAAACTGAATCAAGCACGTATGAAGCCGAGCGCGAAGCGCGAGGTAAAAAATAAACCGAGTGCGTAGCGCGAGGTAAATACATTATCGAGCGCGAAGCGTGAGATTTGAATGACGCGCGCCCTAGGCGCGCTCAAACTTGCGAGCGAAGCGCGCTATGAGAATGTCCCTGCGCAGCGGGCAGATTTTTTCTATCAAATACTTACAATTGATAATAAATAATCAAGTTTTTATTAGAATTGAGATATTGTATTGAAAGTCAAAGAGTTGTCAATCTGTCAATCTTACTTTAAAAGTCTTACGGAGATCATCCACTGGAGTCAAGATATGTCAAAAATTGATGAAAATCCGCGGCTTTTCAAATCCGCATTTTTCTTCCGCATTGGTGCGAATTTTTTTTCGCGAAGCTTACCGCCCGGGTCAAAGTCAAGCGGATAATCTCCGTACGAACTGGACAGAGTGGACACGATGCAAAGAATCAAAAGTGCTATAAGACGACAGAAATCCGAAAAATCCTTTGGCCCAGCGAGCTTATTCTCGAATTGCTATAGTTCTCTGCTTAACTCTGAAAGTCATCGACTTTCCACAAAGAAAATATGAAGGTAGAGGAAAAATTTCAAAAAGATTGAGAAGAATCAAATTTTTTTCTATGGGGTTGTACTTTCCTCAAATTTTGACATTTGACACATTTTCTTCTACATTTTATAGAACTGTGATCAAAATTTTCGAAATTTTGATGATACCTTAATAATTGAAATCAACTAGGAAAGGCGGATTCTCAACGGAGTAATTAAATGTTCAACTGCAACAAATTAATTTTCAACCAAAAAAGGATTACTTTTCCACCAAATTATCCAATCCCAAATCAAATTATTCAATTTTAAACAGAATAATTTGATTTTCAACTGCAAAACTTGATTTTTTAGCCAAGATGAAAATTTTTGATGAAAGGATGTATTGACATTAAAAAAATGATTGTAACAAAATAATTGTCGGTATTTCAATAAATGCAAAAAATGGTTGTAAATTCTCAACAGCAAATGTACCAGTTTACATTTCAACCGAGAAGGCTGACTTCAACAAATTTATTGAATTTTCAACCAAATGAGACGAATTTTATACGAAGTGCAGAAACTTTCAACCTTAAGGGTATTTTAGGTCAAAGGGAAATAATTTTCAATAAAAAAAAGGATGTTGGAGAACAAAATATATTTCTAATGAAAAAAAAAAATTATCAACCCCAAGAAGTTTAATTTTCAAATAAGATTTTCAATTTCCAAGTGAGAAATTTAACTATTCAACAATATTGTGATAGGTTATAAAAAAAACGTCTTTTATTTTCAAATAAAAAACAATTGTCTTCATCCAGAGAAGACGATTATCCCACTAAAATTATGTTTGTTAGAAAAAAAAAGAATTTTGAACAAATTAGTCACCCTTTCAACCGTATTCAATTTAACGAAATAAAATGAATTTCCAATAAAAAATTTCAATCCACAAGGGCAATCTTTCTTCAACACAAAAAAAAATCAAATTTCAACATGATCAATGAGTCAATCAATGTTCCAACTAGAGAGAATTTTAGTTGGAAAAAAACTTGTATTCAACAAAAAAGTTGAAATTTTATACGAAGTACTTGAATCCCCAAATAAGAACAAAACTTTTTTATAAAAAAAACATCGATTTTCAACCAAATAGTTTATTTTTTGACCAAAGAAGATCAACTTTCAATCAAAAGGGAGAAAGTTTGATTTTGAGTGGGAAAATTAATTTTGAACAAAAAAGGATAACTTTCTAACCAAATTATTCAATTCTAAACAGAATAATTCGATTTTCAACTGCAAAACTTGATTTTTCAACCCAGATAAAAATTTTTGATGAAAGGATGTATCTTCAGTTTAAAAAAATGATTTTTTAACAAAATAATTAAACGTTTTATCAGGTGCTGAAATTTTCAACTAGAAAAATTAATTTTTGACGAGAAATGTAATTGTCGGTATTTCAACAAATGCAAAAAAAATTGTTGTTCATTTTTCAAGCATCGAAATTGAATTCTCAATAGCAAATGTAATAGGTGAAATTTCAACTGAAAGGACTGACTTTTCAACAAATTTGTTTAATTTTCAACCAAATGAGACGAATTTTATACGAAATGCAGGAAATTTCAACCTTAAGGGTATTAGTTCAATTTTATGTTGAAGGAGAGTAATTTTTAATAAAAAAAAAAATATTGGAGAACAAAATGAATCTTTAACTCAAAAAAGATAATTCTCAACCAAAAAGTTTAAATTTTCAATCAGATTTTGAATTTTCAAGTGAGAAATGTAAATATTCAACAATATTACAGTAGGTTATATTAAGTTGGAAAATAAACTTCTATTCAACAAAAAAGTTAGAATTTTGCACGAAGCACTTGAATCCTCAACTAAAACCAAAAGTTTTTTATTAAAATACATAGATTTTCAACCAAATAGTTCATTTTTTAACCAAAAAAGATCAAATTTCAATCAAAAGGGAGAAAGTTTGATTTTGTGCGGGAAAATTAATTTTCAACGAAAAAGGATAACTTTGCAACCAAATTATTCAATTTTAAACAGGGTAATTTGATTTCTAAGTGCAAAACTTGATTTTTTAACCAAGATGAAAATTTTTGATGGAATTCCATCGATACATCCTTAAGGATGTATCATCATTCAAATAATTTCGAACAAAGTAGCTCCCCTCTCAACCGTATTCAATTTACCCAATTAAAATTAATTTTCAATAAAAATTTTGAATCCACAAAGATAATCTTTCTTCAACACCAAATAATGAAATTTCAACATGATCGATCAGTCTTTGACGAAAGAAATAAACTTTTAACAATGCAATTTTTGAAATTACCAGCAAAAAATTTAGCACTTTATATTCCAACCAGAGAGAATTTTAGTTGGAAAAACGAAGCACTTGAATCTTCAACTAAAGCCAAACTTTTTAAATTAAAATACATCGATTTTTAACCAAATAGTTCATTTTTAACCAAAGAAAAGATCAACTTTTAATCAAAAGTGAGAAAGTTTGATTTTAAGTGGGAAAATTAATTTTCAACAAAAAAAGATAAATTTTCAACCAAATTATTCAATTTTAAACAGAATAATTTTATTTTCTACTGAAAAACTTGATTTTTTAACCAAGATGAAAATTTTTGATGAAAGGATGTATTGTGATGAAAAAAAAAGATTTTGAACAAAATAATTAAACGTTTCATATAGTGAAAAAATTTACAACTAGAAAAAATAACTTTATGACGAGAAATGTAATCGTAGGTATTTCAACAAATGCAAAAAAAATTCTTTTTCAATTTTCAAGCATCAAAATTGAATTCTCAACAGCAAATGTAATACTTGAAATTTCAACCGAAAAGGCTGACTTTTCAACAAATTTGTTGAATTTTCAACTAAATGAGACGAATTTTATACAAAATGTAGAAACTTTTAACCCTAAGGGTAATAGTTGAATTTAGGTTGGAGGAAAATAATTTTGAATACAAAAAAGAATGTAGGAGAACAAAATAAATTTCTCACTCAAAAAAGGAAATTCTTAACCAAGAAGTTTAAATCTTATGTAAGATTTTTAATTTCCAAGTAAAAAAATGTATACTAGTTTTCTGTTTTGATTCAATAATATTGCAATAGGTTATATTAAAAAAATTCTTTTATTTTCAAATCAAAAACAGTTGTCTTTATCCATCGAGAAGACGATTTTCCACTAAAATGATGTTTCTTCAAAAACAAAAAAAGAATTTTGAACAAAGTAGTTCCCCTTGCAGCCGTATTTAATTTAACCAAATGGAATGAATTTTCAATAAAATATTGAATCTACAAATAAAGCCAAATAATTTTGGACCAGTTCGTTGCAGTTTTGGGAGAAAAGTTGACCTTTCTTCAAAGTCAAAAAAAAAAAATTGTAACATGATCGATAATTCTTCGACTATAATAATTTAATATAAAGTTTGTACATATCAGTAGGGTTAAAAACCTAAAAATCGATTTTCTTTCTGTTGGGGCATTTTCTGGCGGAACGTTACATATATCATTATCAATAACATCGTATAGTTACGTATTATTAATAATAATAATAATATAAATTAAAATATTCACTAAACTTAAAATTTTTAGCAAGTGAAAAAGTCAAGTTATAGAAAGCACCGATTCTTTGAAAATTCTTCGACTTTTAGACCTAATGCGATTTGTTGAACTTAAAAAGTTAAGCAGGGTGACCTGTCGACATAAGCGGCTAATCTCCTAAAATCGGGACGGTCACCTTACTTGTGGTACCGCATTCAACCTGACCAATCTCAGTACCGTAACAAATCAGGGGGACAAATCCATTTACTTTTGACGTTTCCTTTTACCTTCAAAAATTTAGTTTAAAAAAACTTTTATTCAATTATTTTTATCTACCTTAAAAATTTTGTATTTACCTTAAAAACATTTTCAAAGTAGCTTAACAAAAGTGTATATTTTCTGTAATGACACAAAATCCGAACATCAAACAATATTATAAAATAATTATTTTATGGAACTGCGAATCGAGAAAAGATATACATTTTTTATAATAAAAGTGTGCATATTCCAAAATTTTGAACTTATTAATTTCTAGTTTTTTGCGTTCAAATTTTAGAGTTCAGCTAGGAATTTAATTTTTATTTGAAAATTTGTCAAATTGCCCAAAACTTTCAACTTTCTTGATTAAACTTTTTTTGTTTTCATATAATTCTATTATTTTCTTGAAGATTCTCCATTTCCAGTTTAGAAAGTAATTAGGTCACCCTAAAATTTCATCTTTTTTCATTTACAAATTTTATTGAAATTCATATACTATTTTGTCGACAATTCCATTTTGTTGTTAGAATTCAACGGTCTTTTATTTGAAATGAAATTATTTCTTGGCTGAAATATCAAATCAAACATTTTTCGTTGATACATAATCTTTTTTGGCTCGAAATTTAAGTGCTTGGTTTGAAGTAAATATTCAGCACTCAAGTTGTAATTCATGATTCTGATGGTTAAAAATTGAATTATTTTGTGAACATTTAATTTTTTCGCTCGTAAGTTTCTATCTACTGGAAATTAACACATTATATTCTTGTTTGAAAATTAGTTTTTTCTCTCTTGAAAAGTCATCTATTTTGTTGGAAATGTATATATTTTGTTTAAAATTTGCCTCTTCGGTGAAAAATGAAAATATTTGATAGACAATTATTAGGTTTTTGTTAGGGTTTGAACTGATTTGATCATTTCGTCTTTTTGGTGGAAAATTATTCATCTTGCATGAAAATTCAGCTATTTGGTTGAAAATTTATTGGCTTTGTTGGAAATTAGTTTAAAAACAAAATGATTTCGCTTGTGTGAAAATTCAACTTTTTTGGTGAAAATTCATTCGTTTCGTTGAAAAGTCGCCTTTTTGGTGGAAACTTCAACATTTGATCAAAAAAATCAACTGTTTAGCTGCAAATTGGAGACATTTTCGAAAATTTCGTCTACTCGGTGAAAAATGCAAATATTTGGTGAAAAAATATTTGGTTTTAGTAGAGGTTTAAACTGGTTTATTAAAATCATCTTTTTGGTATAAAATTGTTTCTCTTGTGTAAGAATTAATCCATTTCATTACAAATTTATTCGTTATGATAAAAGTTAGTATCTTTTGGTAAAAAAATTTTTTTTTTTTTGGGTGAAAATTCAACTTTTTGGGTAAAAATCAAATAGTTTTGTTGATAAATCGTCTTTTTCGGTAGAAAATTATTTCTTTTTCGTGGAAACTGCATGCTTTGGGTAAAAATTCATTCGTTTTGTTGAAATGTCGTCTTTTTGAATGGAAATTCTTTTTTCATGGAAAATCCAACTACTCGGTTAACAAAATTTACTATTTGACTAAAAATGAACTATTTTGTCGAAAATAAGTCTTTTCAGCTTAAATTTAACTTCTCCTGATTCAAAATTTGAGTCTATCTTGGATAGAATATCAAACATTCATTTTTTTTCACAATGACTAAATCCCAGATACATTAATTCAAGTGAAAATTTATTTCTTTATTTAGGAACCGAATATGTATTTCGAAAACTAAAAAATACGATTCCACAACAAGTGCATGAATGTTCAAATTAAATGATAAATATTCAACACAAAAAAAGATTATAAACAAATCAGTTCTACTTTCAATCAAACAAATTAAATTTCGAACAAAGAATACAAAATTTTAACAAAAACACACTTTCTACTTTCTGGAATGATAATAAATCTTCAAGAAGTAGGAAAAAAAACTTTACCAAGTTCCATTTTCAACCAAAAAGAGGAATTTTTAGCAAAATACAGGAATCGTCTTTTAAACAGTTGAATTAAAAAAAAAAAAAAATTTGCAACAGAACAGAAGGAAGCATTCGGATTTTGGACCAAAGAGATTAATTTTATACCAGGAAGAATTTTTTTGACAAAATACATGGACTTTAAATCCAATAGTTACATCCTGGACTAAAAATAAAACATTTTCAACAGAAAAAAAAAAATTAATTTTCAAAATAATATTAAAATTTCTCAACTAGAAAAAGTGATTTGCAATAAATTATTTCTGTTTGAATCATTTGATTTAACCTGGAAAGACAAATTTTGAACAAGATAGTTGATCTTCATCCAAACAGATGATTTTAAGACCAAAAAGTTTAATTTTTTTATGACTTTTCACCCAATTATATGAATTTGAACCAAAATAGTTGAATTTTTGACCAAAAATTTTAATCTTACAACATGAAGACAAATTGAACAAATCAGTTTGAACCTCTTCTAAAACCAAAAAAAATTTAAACCAAACATTTTCATTTTTTACCGAAGAAGACAAATTTCCATCATTATACATAAATCCTCAACAAAACAGTTCGATATTGAATTTGAAAAAAGTCATTTTCAACTAAAAATAGAAGGGGGTGAATTTTCAGTTCAAAAAAACGCTTCAGCAAATACATGGAATTTTAACAAAATGATAAAATTTTTAACAAAATTTTTAGGTCGGATTGCGAAATATGTAGAAAAAAGACGTGCTTTAAAAATTATTTTGACTTCAGATTTAGATTCAGCGGCAAAAAAAAACATATGAGTTGTCTCTTTTGGTCCGCTGGGTCTAACACTTTGTGGTGTAGGGGGAAGGGGGGGATGCACATAGAACAATATAGAAATATTCCGGGAAAAAGTGAATATTCCCGCCAATCAGAGAAGTCGATTTCTCTGGATTTTTGTGACGCTGAATCTCAATCTGGGATTTTACGCTATTGTTCTCTGTGCACTGTACAGTTTCTCGCCCACCACAAAGTATTGGGCCCAGCGGAATGAAAAAGGCAATCGGTATGTATTTTTTTACCGATGGATTCAGATGTGTGGTCAAATAATAAAAAAACACGCGTTTATATATATATATTTTTTTTTTGCAATGCGATAGAAGCCAAAATTTTGTTGAGATTAGAAAGAAAACGGTCACCAATCCTAGAATATTTCGACCTTGGATTAAGAGTCAGCGACCCAAAATCTATATGATGGGACTACCGTATATGATGTGAACTGGATTTTCATTGCTTTCGTTGTAGGACCGCCAGCCGCCCGTACTGTCCCTATAACGCGAGATGAGTGTTTTTGTTTAAGAATTTCTTTGTTCAGGTTGAAATGAACCTTTTTATTGAAAATTAAACTAATTGTTGGTTTTGGAGGTATTTTTTGAATATCAATAAAAATGTTCTATTTATTATTATTATTAGAGAAAATAACCTTTTTTGTGAGACGTTCAGGACTCGCGAGACCGATGTCTCAGTTGGTGGCTTTTGTATTTGCGACAACAATATTCGCAAGATTTTGTACAGTGGGATAATCCCCTCAAGCTGGAAGTCCTTTAATCTGGAATTCGGATTAAGTTTTGACGACGTGCGCACAAGTGCGAACAGCGAAAATAAAAATAATGGAACTCGACTTGAATAACGCGGGGTGGTCTGTTGTGCGAGAGCTCCACTAAACATGGGGCGTTGTCAGACTTTGTGGGAATTAGAAAACTTTTATGCGAGACTGGGGACTGGTTATGAGACCCGTGCAAATAAGATCCCTTTTTTTCATTCAAACCTAGGAAAATCCCTTTCATGACCCAGGGAATTATAGATAATCCCGTTATGCGCTAAAGTCAGGGATCCCTATTCGACAAGGAGATCTCAATATCTGCGTCGTTTTCTTGCCTTCTATACCAAACGGAAGGAGAAGGGGAATGGGGAGTGAAATATAGTTCTTCAGGGCATTCTAAATGACCAATAGAAATTTCTAACTCCAATTTTATACAAATGAATCGATATTTATATCGCGCATAGTTTGGCTAGCAAATTGAATTTTTCATTGTTTAAAACATGTTGTCACGATTAAAACAAAGAATATACGTCTTATTGGAAGATAATTTATATGAAACTTGTAGACATTTCCAAGATGAACAATTTTTTTATTCAACATTTATTCTTGTTTCTCATTGTTTGGCTAGAAAGTGGTACATTTTTATTTGTTTGTAAGTGCGTTATAGTGATTTAAACGAAAATGATACGTCTGATCGAAAAATAGTTAACAATAAATTTTTAGGTTTTTTAAGGTGAACAATTTTGGAACTTTTCATTTTTTTATCGCACATAGTTTTGCTGAAAAATGAATCTTAGACTAAATAATTTTTGATTTTAACATTTTTTCGCACCTTGCATAGTTTGATCGGAAACGTGCATTTTTGATTTTTCAAAAAGCTATTTCGATGGATAAACCAGAACCATTGGTCAAAAATGTCTGGTTAAAGAACTACTCCTTTCTTTTGTGTCCTTGAAAAATAATGCCAAAGCACAATCCAATATGATTATTCTTTCGAAAGTTATCGAGTTCAATGATTCCAGACAGACAGACACACATACAGACAGACTGAAAACTCCGTAAAAATCGTTTTTCTGACCCAGGGGGTCTCGAAACGTGGGGTTTTCATCAAATCCGTTCAAGTCATTTTTCGAATGAAACCAATACCATCTCATTCAGAATGAGAACGTAAAAAAAAATTTGCCCGCAAGTTTGAGCGCACCTAGGGCGCACGTCTTTCGGGTCTCGCGCTTCGCGGTCAGCCTTTGTACCTCTCTACAGTTGCATATAAAGATTGTGAAACTCAAAAGCGAAATGTCGACTACTTCAATTTGATGAATGTGAATTCTCTTTCATTAAAGCTTCTTCGGCTTTTACGTATACATTCTCATCGCATGTCTCGTGCTGCGCACTCGATCAAAGTTTGTCCAGAACGGTATAGAAGCTTTGCTGCGTATTTTTTTTCTCGTGTTGTGTAGTTTTTCTATAAATTCAATTAAAAAATTTTATTTTTTACGATTTAAACGAAAACTGCGCGCTCAATGTGAAAAATTATAACAAATTTACAGATATTTTTCCGGTGAACGACTTTTCTCTATCAATCTTGTGTGTGCCTTTGTCATTTTTTCAAACATTTTATTATGTGATTTTTATAGTTACTTTCCCTGATTGAAATGAAAAATACATATCCTGTTAAAGAAGTTGATAACACATCGAAAGATATTTTCCTGGTAAAGAACTTGCGTCTATTTGATTTCTCCTGAACTTCTATTAATTGTCCAAAAGTTCATTTTTTTATTTTTCACATGCTTTTTTATGAATGAATCAACACACAATTTTGGTTCATTTATATTTTCCCGAACCTTCCATAGTTTGACCAAAAAATAAATCTTTCTATTTTTCATTATTTTTTGTGCGGCCAAAGTTGAATTTTCGATTTTTTGACGAAATTCAAAAAATTGTATTCATGATCTTGTAGGACTCCCAAGAAAAAACATTTTTCCCTCTGACCTTCTTATCAATCCTGAGTTATTTGGTTAAAAATCCTCATTTTCGTTTTATATTTTTGAATTTTGAAAATGCCACAACTGTGATAATTTTGTTTTCATCGAAAAAAATGATCAGGATGGTTTCACTTTTTACGTGTTACAAGAAATTGTACTTACAATTTTTGTGTCTTGGAAAAGAAATCCCAGAAAAATATTCAAAATGCTCCTATTCTTTTATTTTTGATCCAAAAAAAATCTTTCTATTTTTCATTATTTTTTGTGCGGCCAAAGTTGAATTTTTGATTCTATGAAAAAATTCAAAGGTCTGTATTCACGATCTTGTAGGGCTTCCAAAAAGAAATTTTTTTCTTTCTGACTTTCCTTGCAATTTTGCGTTATTTGGCTGAAAATTCTCATTTTCATTTATATTTTTGAATTTTGAAAAGGCCACAACTCTGATAATTTTGTTTTTATATAAAAAATCATGGGAAGCAATTGTTTCACTTTTTACCTACTACAAGAAACCGTACTTACAATTTTTGAGTCTTGGAAAAAAAGTCCAACAAAATTTTCAGAATGCTTCCCCTTTTTTATTTTAGATCCAAAAAAGCTGGTTAAAAATCTCGACTTGTCTTTTCGGTACCTCAAAATGGGTACCAAAGCTCGATCGAATATGATCATTCTTTCGAAAGTTACCGAGTTCACAGATTATTTTCCATTATTTTTTGTGCGATCAAAATTGGAATTTTCGATTTTTTGAGAAAATACAAAAAGTTGTGATGTCCATCTTGTAGGGTTCCAGAAAGAAACATTTTTTCTTCTATACTTTCTTTTCATATCTTCCGTTGTTCAGCTAAAAATTTTCATTTTATATTTTCGAATTTTGAAAATGCCATAACTCTGACAATTTTGTTCTCATCAAAAAACATCATGAAAATAAATTGTTCCACTTATTACCCACTACAGTAAGCTGTACTTACAATTATCGAATACCGGAAAAAATAGCCTCAAAAATTTTCAAAATCTTCTCCCTCATTTAATTTCGATCCAAAATAGATAGCAAATGAACTTGATCTTCAGTTTATGACACTGAATAAGTGCACCAAAGGCCAATCAAATCGATCAGTTTTTTTGAAAGTTATCGTGCTCACAGACAGACACATTCGTAAAAACCTGAAGTAACCTGAAGTAAACACGCATCGATGGATCAATATTTGTATAATTATG
>WSXT02096981.1:0-11550 GCA_011762715.2 Neuroterus valhalla
GTAATCAGCGCATCAAAATACATAGGTATACGCAGTATGAAAGATTTCGGAGGTGGACCTTAATCGGAAGTACACCCTTCTCTTTTTACATAATGATTAACCTGGTTAATATACTGCTTTAAGTTTAAAAAATGTCACATTTGGTAAGTTTTATACTTTAACATTGTTTTTTATCATTACATCTGATGTTACCCTAGATAAGAGGAGAAGCTTTACTAAATTATCTACCATGTACTTACTACAGTCCCGAAGAGGACATAATATTGTCGGCGAAATGAATTGATGATGACATTTTCAAAAGAAAAATAAGAATGCCTATTTTTTTCCTTCCACTATAAAATCAGAAGACCAAAGACAACAAAAACTACAACTATATACTATTCTTGTTTTTTTCATCCTATCTTTAATCTTCACCAAATGAAGTTTTGTAGTTTTGGACTTATTGTCGAAATATTGTGCAAGGGTCTATATAATTGAGCAACAAAACGTGAAGGAGAGTACTTGATTCTAAATGATCTATGTGAATTTAAATCAAAATATAGATATATACATTAGGGTGGTCAAAAAAAGAATTTGTTCGAATTTTTATGCGAAACGCCCGGAAATTTGTTCGAAGCCACGAAAAATGCATTTTTTTTGTTTCGAAAAAAAAAAATTGTTTAGAGGTGCCGCAAGCCCCGTGAAGTTTAACACGTATTTCCCATAAGAAAAAAATATTTTTTGTAAATTCTATTCAGAAATCTCAATATTAGATGAATCGTTTCCGAAATTCACCATTTCTCTTCACAATTTGTCACAGAATGCGAATAAAATATTACTTTTCAAATATCACCCCCATAAGTCTGTTTTATAGGGTCCCAAAAAACCCCCATAAGTGAAAAAATGGGTTTTTCGAGTTTTTGGCGCTAATTACGTTTTTTTGCGGTTTTTTAACGCAGATTGTTTCAAATACATGAAATTCTACTTTATACTGATGATAATATGTTCATTCGAAGTGTTTAAACAATTTATTATTGTTTTACGCAACTTTCTCCTATGACAGGGTTAGAAAGTCAAGGTTTTTTCTGAATTTTTTAACTTATTTTTAACGTTTAGTTACGGCGAGGTAATAATCAATTAAAGTTAACAAGAATAATTGTTCAAACAATTTGTTATTGTTCGTAACAACATTCTCTTAGAATAATGCTACAAAAATGCGGTTTTTTTCTGAAATTTACAACTTTTTGTCTACTTTTCTCTTGGAAAAGGTAATTATTTAATTAAATTTAGCAGAAATAATTGTTTAAACATATTGTGATGTTCATAGCTATCTTCTTCTAGATTAATACTACATAGTTGCGGTTTTTTCTTGAAATTTCAAACTTTTTATCACTTTTCAATTAGACCAGAGTAATAATTAATTCATGTTAAAAAAAAATTATTTAAACAATTTATTATCATTGCTAATAATATTTTCTCTGCTTAATGATAGAAACGTGCGGTTTTTTTCTGAAATTTAAAACTTTTTGCCCACTTTTCACTTGGAGTGAGTTAATATCTGATTTAATTTAACAAAAATAATTGTTTGAACAAATTATTATTGTTAAAACCTGACTTCTCTTAGACTAGTGCTAAAAAGTTGCGGTTTTTTTCTAAACTATTAGGCTTTTTATTAACTTCTCACTTAGTGAGGTAATAATTAATGCGAGTTAACAAACCTGCTCATTTAAAGAACTTTTTATTGTTCATGACCATTTTCTCTTAGATAAGTGCTAGAAAGTTGTGGTTTTTCCTGAAATGTTGAACTTTGCTCTACCTTTTTAACTGTGAGCAAATAATAAATAAACCTTAGAGAGAATCATATTTTACGTAGTATTTCTTTTTAGGTAAATTATTTTTGTTCTTTTTCCAATGTTAGGAGAAATAATTAAAACAAAAGAGCTCTTATACAAAAGAGACAAAAAGAAAGAATGGAAATATTTTAATACAAGCCGCCCCCGCCCCCCTCATTCCCTCGAGGGGAAATTCCAAATTATTTTTTTACGTTTGGCAATACATTTCTCGTTGTAACTAACAACAAAACTTTTACAAGTCATTTACAGACCTAGTCCTCCCACCTACTTCTAATTATTCCATTCTTTCTTTTGGTCTCTTTTGTATAGAAGCTCTTTTGTTTTAATTATTTTTCTCAACATTGGAAAGAGAACAAAAATAATTTACTAAAAAAAACAATGCTACGTAAAATACGATTCTCTCTAAGGTTTATTTATTATTTGTTCACAGCTAAAAAGGTAGAGCAAAGTTGAATATTTCAGTAAAAACCACAACTTTCTAGCACTTATCTAAGAGAAAATGGTCATGAACAATAAAAAGTTGTTTAAATAAGCATTTTTGTTAACTCGTATTAATTATTACCTCACTAAGTGAGAAGTTGATAAAAAGCTAATTAGTTTTAAAAAACCGCAACTTTTTAGCACTAGTCCAGGAGAAGATAGGTATTAACAATAAGAATTTGTTTAAACAATTTTTTTGATTAAATTTAAAATTAACTCGAATAAAGTGAAAAGTGGGCAAAAGTTTTAAATTTCAGGAAAAATAGCAAGTTTCTATCATGAAGCAGAAAAAATATTATTAGCAATGATAATAAATTGTTTAAATAATCTGTTTTTAACATGAATTAATTATTACTTCAGTCTAATTGAAAAGAGATAAAAAGTTTAAAATTTCAGGAATGGATTTTTGCTTATAAAGTTGAATCATGTGTAAATGTAACTATGATGTTGATGTTTCTATCGGCCAGGAAATCTAATCATGCCATGCAAAAACACAGGCCCGTTCCACTTCTGATTCCCTTGTTGAAAAAATTCATTTTTAAATTCGAAATAATATGTATGATACCAAAGGATAACGCAACAGACGATAGGATAAAGCAGATAGTATAGTTTTTAATTTTAAAATCATTTTTTTCAAAGTTGGGATTAATGCGACAACTTAAAAATGGAAGTGATACTTCTAGATCTAGTGTCAATTACCTGAAGATCCTAATAATCATTATTATTTATGAATCATATTAAATTTTTTATCCTGAGTTACCCTCTCGGATAATATATTCGCACATATAAAACGGTACGGCGTTGATGCTGAAAAATTACGGTTCGGCTTACCATAAATTGCCTCTTCTACTTGACAAATCATCCTTTTTTTTTGCCATTTAGTATAGTCAATCTGTCAAATTTTGTAGAAAAAATACCATAAAACATTTTGTTGCGGAAATCACTAGATGAGCATTCAAAAAGCCTAACCTGAAAAAAGCGGAATCGTCCAGAAGCGCGTTCCTGAGAAAACGCAACAAATTTTTGGATTTGATATATCTCGGGAAGGGTAGGTTGTCGGGAAAATTTTTGAAAACAATAAATGTTGGGAGTAATGTTTTCTGCGACTTTTTTTTTAGGTCGACATGCTGCGATTAAAAGTGCAATTAGTAGATGGCGCTGAAGTACCAAAAAAGCGTTTTCTCGCTTTTTGGCACAGAGAAAAAATTCACCGCAAAACTGTCGATAAAAAAGTTGTTCATCTGAAAAAACCCTACAAAATTCATATTAAATTTTTCTTGTCCGACTTACTGTTTACGAGTTAGAGCGTGACAAACCTCTCACCGTAGATTACTCATTGTTTCCTTCTACTGCGTTTAAGGTCTTGAATTTAAATAATTTCCTACTCAATTTTTAAAGTTTTTGTAGAAGTGAAGAGGGAAGAACATTGCTTTTAAAGTGCCGTACAGATTTGCTAATCGTGTCTGTCTATTAATCTGTATGTCCGTCCGTTATTTCTTGATAATTATCAGGGTGGCGACACGAACGGGAAAGACCGGGAATTTTATTAACCGGGAAAAACCGGGAAACGACCGGGGATTCAATTATATTCTCAACATATTTAAATACATATATACTCCATGCGAGGAAGAATTTTCGTTTTTTTCCATGGTAGGAAAAACGTTTCGCGAATTTGTTGCTCTGTGAGATTTTTTTTGCTAATTCAAATTTGATAATCGAATTGATGATAGCCCAAACATACAGGAAGAATCATTATCTAAATTTATTCAGAAAAATATATTTATCAAGTTTAATTTGTTTTTTCTCATTTATCTGACTTGGGACAGGGAATTTCAGAAAATCAAATGTTTTTGTTAAAGTTGCAATATTTAGATTCGAAATTCACTCCTGGTTGAAATTGTAACTACTTTGTTGAAAATTAAATTATCTTTTTTTGGTGAAAATTAAAGTATTAAGTTGACCATTGGTTTTTGAATTAGAAAATGAAACAATTTCTTGAAAAGTCGATTTTCTGGTAAAAAATTATCTTCTTCTTCAGAAGTTAATATTCTTCTTAAAAAATCCTTCTTTACGGTTATTATTTTAAGTTATATGTCAAACATCAACAATATCATTTCTGTTTCGTAATTTTTATTTTCGCAGTTCAAATTTTAACGAATCCGTTAAAAAATCGTTTTTTTTTTTTTTTTTTTTTTTTGAAAATTATTTTCTCGTCAAAAAATGAACTATTGCAGTTGAAGGTTCATCATTTCGGTCAAGAATTCGTCTTTCTGGTTTAAGATTAAACTACTTCAGTTAAAGATTTAGAAGTTTTTTTTGATTCTACATCATTGTGTGTGGAAATGGAATAATTTGTTTGAAAGTTAGTTCTTTTGTTTGTTGAATGTTGTTTTTTTTGTTATAAGTAATTTTTCCAACTAAAAATTTAACTTATTCAAATTGAAAATTCCATAGTTTTAGTTAGGAATTCATTTTTTCAGTTCAACATCCATTTTTTTCAATTTAAACGAATTCCCGTTGACAATGTATCTTCTTCAGCAAAAGTTAATTTATCTGTTTTATAAATCAACTCCTTTAGTTAAAGATTGTTTGTTCTAGCATAAAACTCTTATGCTTGGTTAAAAAATGGTTTTTTAAACCAAAAAATTTCAGTGATGCATTAGTATTGCAGTTAATCTGTCAAATTTTGTGGAAAAATAATACCATAAAACATTTTGTTGCGGAAATCACTAGAAGAGCATTCAAAAAGCCTAATCTGAAAAAAGCGGAATCGTCCGGAGGCGGGTTTCTGAGAAAACGCAAAAAGTTTTTGGATTTGATATATCTCGGGAAGGGTAGGTTTTCGGGAAATTTTTTGAAAACAATAAATGTTGGGAGTAATGTATTATTAATTTTTTTCCAAAACTATACTGACTTTAGTATTGAACGTGATTTAGGAAGGTTTTCAAAATTTTATATCAAACGAGCTATACAAAAATGTGCTAATAATTGTTGTTGAGCGTGCAATATGGAGAATACGCTTTTTTTGGTACTTCAGCGCCATCTATTAATTGCAATTTTCATCGCAGTATGTCAGCATAATGAGAAAAGTTGTAGAAATCATTGCCCTCAACATTTTTTGTCCTCACAAATTTTCTCAAAAACCTACCATTTCCGAGATATATCAGATCCAACAACTTCTTGAGTTTTCTGAAAAACCGACCCTGAACGATCCCGCATTTTTCAGGTTAAGCTTTTTGAATGCTCTTATAGCGATTTCCGCAACAAAAAAAAAGTTTTATGAGATTTTTTTCCAAAAACGTCTTTTTTTGTGACAGATTGACCAGTGGTTGAAAGTAATGTATTTTTGAGTATGGAATTGCTCTATTTTGTTGAAACGTTGGATTTTCTCTAGGAAAGTTATTCTTTCGGCTCTGAAATTAATCTTTATGCTTGAATATTCACCCTAATGGTTGAAAATTGAAGTGTTAAATATTTATCTTCTTATTTGAATATTCATCTTCTTGATTGAGAAATTAACTAATAATTGTGAATCTATTTTTTCCTGTTATCGTTAATTGTTTTTTATTGTTAGTTCGACTGTTTCAATTTTCGCAAAAGAAATTATATTTTTTCGTTGAAAATTTGAGTAATCTTTTCAAAATTGTTTTATTTTGCAATGTTTGATCTGTTCTGTTAGAGGATGTTTGAAATGAACGTCAAGAATGAAATTAAATGTTTGCCTTTTGCGACAAATATAAATATGTTACTTCAAGTTGACCGCGAAAATTGAAAAACTTGAGCGTGAAGAACCGGGAAAGACCCTGAATTCGAAATCGTCCGCCGAATCGTCACCCTGATAATGTAAATTTAAAAGTACTAAAAAAACCATGTGCCACCGGGTAGAGGGGGGGGAGGGTCAATTTCGGACAAAAGTTATAGTGGAACTCATGAACCTAGGGGGGAATGAAATACAGTCAAAATGATGTTTTTTCCTAATGTGCTTTCGAATCTACATAACTAATAAAATAAACAACAAAAAGAACATTCCGAGTGCAAAGAATAAATATCTGAGCGCGAGATTCTCCAGAAGTGCGCCATGGGCGCGCTCAAACTTGCGAGCGAAGTTGCAGTGTTTCAAGTTTTTTCGTTGAGTTTCTCAGCTCTTTAACCATCCAATAAAACCACTAATCATTACACTTTCAATCATTAACAAATTTCTGCAACGTGAAACCTCACATCCAGATTTTTTTATTGGCGAAAACCGAGTCAAACACGTTAGGAACGTCCATCATATGGGCTTATCGTGAACTCTGACGTTGGAAAAAAGCTGAAAGCATCCCTTGATGCATGTCAGCACGTAACTACGCGATATTCGATGTCCAACTAGGGGTTCGAGGGAGGGTGCTGATTTCGAATTGGTTGAAGGCTGTGTTGGGTGGTAGATTTTGCTTGGGTATCGAGTAGACAGGAGCTGTCTGTCAGTCAGCCTTCCCTTCCCTTTCCTTCCCTTCCTCGATGGCTTAAAGGATGTATTGTCAGGATAAGTCTTTCCTTTTCTTTTCCTTATATTCCACTCCTCACTCATTCCTCCTTATTCCTCTTCTCAACGAAACCACTGTCCGTATTTCCCAGTTCCTCAAATCCACACGGGGCTTCTTTTCAAAGGAGACCCGACCGCGATATCAAACCGCCGCTCAATGGACTAGCGATTCAGATAGGATTTAGTAATTTTTTTCTACCCCAGGCTCCTGCGGGACTTCACGATTTTATCCCTGAAGCGGGAGCGATGGAATCTCTCAATCGCTAAGTGAAAGCAGGGGAATGTATCAAGACTGTTTGACCATTCGTTGACTTCTACTACTGGAATCGTTTGATAATGCTTTTAAGACGAGAGATTTTACGTTTTGTTGAGGGAAACTTGATGTATACGATCGCTCTAAAGGATTTCTTTCGGAATTTGAAGGTTTTGTTTGAATATGCCAATTACCATAACAGTTATTTGATGAAACTATCAAATCAGGTGTTTTAAAGAAATTGAGTTGCAAACATTTGGAACGAAAATCACGTATAATACATCTAATTTGTTTTTTTTTTTTGTAGACTTTCTCATAATTGTAGCTTTTCATTATTCCTCACTTCCCTCCATAAACAAATATATTTAATAAATATTGATATTTGACATATTCTAATATCCCATATGATTCCTTTAAAAAAGAGTATTTGATATTTACAGAATAAGTTTTAGAATTTTTATACAAATATGACGTAATTTATATACTTACTCTGATTTATTTTTCAACAGTGGAATGGAAGTTTGATCAGAATTTCAAAGTATTGAAAATACCGCTTTATTACTTTAGGAATTGAAAACATTGATCAAATACTTTTCTTCATTTTACGAATAACTGAAGTAGAATAAAAGATCAGCGGCTCTTGAACTTGTATTGCCAATTCATTGTACACTTGAAACGAGATTGCATCTCTTCATCAACTCTGGTCTATCAGCCTTTTATTTTCATCAACTAGAAAGAATGGAAAGATGGAAGATAAAACAATATAGAGAATCTATACTGTGACTTTTAAATCACAATAATCGTTGATTTCCCAAAGAGAAAGGTTGGATAATTTTTAAATTATAGTTTCTTTGTTTCAAGCAGTTACCCTCTGTAACCAAAAACAATGAACTAATATTCATTATTCTTATAATATTTACATAAATTTAAAATTTGAACGAAGGAAATTTTCTATGAGCGTCTTCAATTAGTATAATATGCACCTAGGAGGGAATGAGGGACTTTTCCGACGAGTGCATGTTTTCAGTTAAGTCGAAAAAGTCCCTCTTTCCCTTGGCCCATACGATAATTTTTATAACAAATAGATGATATCAGACATTTCTCTTAATGTGGGAGTTTGAAAAAAAGGTAGCATGATCGCAAAGAAGTTCAGAAGTTCAAAATTCGGTTTAAACATTTCTATAAATTTCCGGAAATTCATGGAAATTATCGGTCATTTATGGTAATTTAAAAGGGAAATATGGTGACTTACCGTATATCATCCAAAATTCAATTAAAAAATTTCCGGGAATTCATGAAAATATCAATTTAAGATAGTAATTTTATCGACTACTAGTTCAAAAGAGACGTAGACTCGCGTCCTCCAGTGAAAGTACGAGAAATGAGAGAATCTCTGATGTGTGCCCCGGTAGCGTAATTGGTAACGCCCCACTCATGTATAGTGGCATATCCTGAGTCAAATCCGGGCCGCGGAAGATTTTTTCTCATTTCTCTAAAATAATTCTCGGACCGGTAATCGATATAATTACCATCTCAAATTAATATATTAATTACCCTGGTCGAAAAAATAACATCTTTTACTCTAAATTTATGGAAATTTTCCGTATTTCATAGTGTGTTCTCACAGGCAATTTCTGGTAACTTGAGATGGATCACCTAAAATTCTATTTAAAAATTTCTATAAATTCCTGGTAATTTATGGACATTTTAGGTCATTTATGGTAATTTTATAGGAAAATATGGTGATTTACCATAAATCACCCAAAATTTAATTTGAAAAATGTCCATAAATTTCAGGCAATCTATGAAAATTTTCGGTAATTTCTTGTAATTTTACAGGTAATTTGTGGTAACTTAAGATAGCAAACCCGAAATTCAATTGAAAAATTTCCATAAGTTTCGGGAAATTTATGGAAGTATTTGGAAGTATTTCCCGGAAATTTATGAAAATTTCCGGTAATTCATAGTAATTCTACAGGTAATTTATGGTAACCTAAGATAAGTATCCCAAAATTTAATTAACAAATTTTCGGAAGTTTATGGAATTCAAGATAAATTGCCCCAAATTCAAACTTTAGATTTCTATGGATTTCCAAAAGTTTATGGAAATTTTCGGTCATTTATGGTTATTTTACAGGAAAATATAATGACTTAACATAAATTACGCAACATTCAATTTGAAGAATTTCCATAAATTTCCGGGAATTTATGAAAACTTTTGGTAATTTGTGGTAATTTCACAGATAATTTATGAAACTCAAGATAAGTAACTCATAATTCAATTCAAAACTTCCCATAAATTTCCATAAATTTACGGAAATTTAGGAATATTTACGGTTATTTTCCAAGTTATGTATGATAACTCTCCATAAATTACCGTTAAATTCTATTATTTGCAACCAAAATTTCCTCCAAGTTTTTAGGTTGAGTGGGATGATTATCGTAAAATGGAAGCTTATAGATATACAATTTCAATCATTCATCTCTGACGCCACTTTTCACTCCCTAGGGAGTAAAAAGTACTTCTTACTCTCTAGGTAAGAAAGACACAGGGACTATATTAAATATCATTGCTATGACTTATAGCAATTCCTCGTTGCTCAGTCTCAAGAGACTTAATACTGCAATAAGCTTACGAGGCTGTACTTAAATTACGTAAGCTGTTTTTCTTTGGTTACATCGTTGTATCCCTTTTGGCTTCGAGGAATTTCTTATTTTCTTCTTTATTTAAACAAAAGAAGAGCTTCTTCCTTAATTTAGGTACAGCGCCTACTCAGTCTGATCGACATTCTTAAATAATGTTATTCTTGATCTGTCGCTTTGAAAAATGTAGAAAAAAATAAAGAATTTTTATAAAAATTTCCTCATTCAAACACGAAATATAATCGAGTTTTGCGTCTAATGGATCCAAAATTGAAGACAAAATGCCAGATTCATAAAAAATATTGCAAAAAAAGCTTCAAATCTCGATGTTTTCCAAGATTTGGAATAACTCTGGGAATAATTGAGATACTGAAATGTTCTTTTTATTTCGAGCGTACTCTTCTGCAGTATTAGAAGAAAATCCTTTTATAAGTATTACTAGCATTTAGGAAAATGAGGTAGGTACTCATTTTCAAAAAATGTAGGTGTGTACATCTTTCTGAAATTTTGCTAGTTTGTTGGGTCAAGTCCGATCTCAGAGCAAAATCAAGGGAAAAATTTCGAAAAATAATTTGTTTCAACATTTTTTTAAACGAAAAATGGCGGAAACAATCTCTTTCAAAACCTAGTTGTATAACCCTTTCGTGAATATAAGATTTCGAGCTATGAACTAGATAAACAATACAGAATTTAAAGAGTTCGAGGCATAGCAAAATAAATTCTAAATTCTAATTCTACTGGAAAAATATGTTCTAAACAATAGGTATATTTTATATTTTGTTTGCCTTCAGTTTTTGCAACAAAAAAATTGTTGAAACAATTTTTTTTCTAGATCAATTTTCAATTTATAACAAATTGTATTTTTAAATAGGAACAATTTTTTAATTTCATTGTATATACACAAATGTGTTCTTAGTATTGATTAAGTTGTTTTGAATTAATCTATTCGAACAAATACGTTATTTGAAAAATTGATGGATTTAGTAGTTAAGTTAATTTTGCTATTTGGTCACCTATTATGTAAATGTTTTTTAAAAATGTTATTTCACATTTTTCAAAACATTTTTGTTATCTTTTATTTTATCATTTTTCTGTGATTTTTCCATTCATTGATTTCTTTTACATTAATTATTTTATCAATTCTTATATCTAAAACCTGCAAATTAGGAGCTTGAAGCTCAGAATCATTTTTCTTATTCTTCGATTAACATAATTATCTTCTGCTGCTTCATCGATTTGAAGTTTTGTATTTTTCGTCGTATATGTCTTGTATGTCTTTCATTTCGTACTGGTTCAGGGTTTGTGGGTTTATGGGTTTGGGGCTTATGTTGTTCTGGCATGATTTTTTCAATTCGAAAACGATACAAAAACCCTGAAGTTGCATTATGCAGGCCACGTGGCGTGCTCAAATTTAAAACTTGCTTTTGGTCTCAATTGTTTCTTATACTACTCAATGCTACCAACTCTTAATAATTCGGAAAATATTCCCTAAATTACTGGAATTCATCACAGGGTGCGTTCAAAACAATTAGGGCTCGGAAGTTCATATTTATTTCGTTGAAAAACTTGAGTTCTCGAAAAAAAATCGGTTGAGAACTTACCGGTAACTTACCGGCGCTAAACTAAACGGCGCTGCCGATGCATAAGGGTCCTAAGTTGCTGTTGCACGATAGCCTATTCGGCTGCTGCGCCAAGCTTCTTCCAGTGTAGAGAACATTGAAGTTAATTAAACTCCTCAGTTTTCGGCGAGGGTTGACAGGGTGCCTGGTTTTGGCACCAAGTGGACTACCCTTTCTATGAGAATCAATTATGGAAGCTGT
>WSXT02096992.1:0-25813 GCA_011762715.2 Neuroterus valhalla
CGGTCCAGCGTTCGCATACAACATGATAAAATATCTTCTAGTAGCATATTGTATTTTAATATAAAAATCTCGCCGTGATCAATTACAACATTTTGGATTGGCCATTAGAATTAGAGATGTGCGATAAAATTTTGGAACACATGCTTGGTATGAAAATGTTTCACGTCGACGCATTTAGCCGTAATGCTTTGGTCGTTCAAGAAAAATCGTTTGAATCAAATCTGATCCTATGTCAAAATTGAAACTCGAAAATTTGCGAGTTGCAGACAAATCTTGAGGAAACTTGAGATACGTTTTTGGAAATAAGAAACGGCATTATGTATTGCAAGCGAGAAGACCTTCTTTTTCATGTTCCGAAGGGATTCAGAACCACATGATTTACAGGTATAGCGATGGTTCAAGGCACTTAGCAAACGGGGATGCGTCAAATGCAATCTTAAATAATTATTGGTTTCCAAATCTCTTGACAAAAGTTAAGAATTATATCAGCAATTGTCTCAAGTGTATTGCTTTCTCTCCAATTACAAGAAAAAATAAGAATGTCCCAAACGCTTCCGTTTTCTACGTTTAGCATACACCTGTATGTTCTCAGTCAATGAGAAACTGTCTGCCAAACAACACGTACTACGGATGATCGACAGATTTACAAAATTTGTGAAATTGCATGCCGTCCTGACCGCACACTCGTAAGGAGCAATGGATTCTTTCAGAGAGCATTCCAGACATTGTAGTAAACCCAAAACTATTGTATCCGATCGCGGTACATGCTCCACGTCTTGAGAGTTCAAATATTTTTTATCTGGGAACGATATAGAACGCTTGTTGATTACAAATGCCTCGGCTGAGGCGTATAGTCGAGTCGAAAGGGTCAACTAAGTTTCAAGTCCAATGCTTGTAAAATTGTCAGACCCTATAAGTAATAAATGTTGGTTCATAACACTTTCAGAAAACGGATTCGCGCTAGGGAAACTAACACATATTTAGGCGTATCTGATAGCCGCTCTCAGGACATAACGTCAGTAAAAGAGGCTCTCCAAAACAGATACAAGCATCTTTTATAGATTTGATCCTCCAGTTTGTGGGAATTGAACAAGACATCTGCTTCTAACATGATTGCAGTTCCAGTTTAACCTTATCTTCTCTGAATAGTTCCATAAACGGGGAAGGAGCTCGAGGCCCTCGACATCACTGTGTGGAAGCTCATGGATATGAACAAAAGCTTGCAAATAAAATCGCCTGTTCTGTGCTGGTACATCGCAAGATACAGAGGCGAGCGTGGACTACTCAACTTCCAATGCCTTCATAACCAAATTATTCTGCGTACGGACACCGTGGTCCTTGACAAATGAGAATGAACAATATTCGTAATCAAATTCTGGGCCGCGGCTGACGACAACATCACAGGCTAAGGAAGTGATAAGAAGGAGCAGTGTCAAGATCTTAGAGCAGCTACAAAGACTCTATCATAGATTTTCAGTTAGAATAATTGTTCTTATCATCCGTGCTTTTGAAGGTACGACGCCTCCACTGGTTAGTACCTTTCGCGCCATACCTGTGTGCCATAAATTTTCTGTGGCACTCGCCGGATGGACGCAGAAAGCGGTCATCCTTGGGTAAAAGAGATTGCTATTTTCAGTACAAATATAACACTTTTCACTGCATCATATGTCAGTTTAACAATCCAGGATCATCAAGCTGACTTTCTGAGATAGTCAAGGAACTTGTCTGTCAAACGCAAGGTCCTACGCTCCGATCCTAGCAGATTTGAAAAGCGGTCCTCCTTTGACGGAATTTCATATTCAATTCCGCCATTCAAAACTCATTTCATTTCTTCTTTTAGGGAATGCACCCGAAAAGCTGGAGATAGTGGAAGATGCGATGAGGACTATAATGGAGAAGACTTGTGTAAAGTTCAAAGAAATATTCCCAAATAAAGAGGGTAAATTTCCATCAACGTCTTGGGTAAACGTAACCGGGGACCAAAAAGGCTGTTATTCTGATCTTGGTCGTTCTAGATTTGGTGCGAGTAATTTGAACCTGGATTTAACAAGGTGTTTTCACCATAAAGGTCATGCGATGCATGAAATGCTTCATACTCTGGGTGTCTATCATGAACAAATGAGACCTGATCGTGATGATCATATCAAGATTGTATGGAGTAATCTCAAAGAAAGTAAGGATAATTCCAAGATTCTTATAAATAATCTTCTCAAACATGATTCGAGGGAAGAAAGCTCAACAATTTTTTGGTTGAAAATTCTATTATTATTATTTTTTAGACTATCCTTCTTCAGTTGAAAATTTGATTATTTGTTTGAATCCAGTTATTTTTTATTTCACAAACTGCTCAAAAAATAATATTTGCGAAAGAAAATTCGACTGTTTTTTGAAAAATTCGTCTTTAAGGTTCGCAACTTGAAAAAATTTTCAAATTTTTTTTTTTCTATTACACTTAAAAATCTTTTGTTGCAGAAAATTCGTCTTTTTTGTCTTGATTTGTATCTCTCCTGGTAATAATTTCATCCTCTTTATTAAGATTAAATTGTTTTTGTTGAACATTTCTATTTGCCGTTGGAAAACTATACTATTTTTGTAGAAAAATCATGTCTCCTTGTTGACCAAAAAACTGTAAAAAAATAACCCAATGATCAATCTCTAACCAAAGAAAGATTTTACTTTATATATAAAACTGCTGAACTCTACTAAAAAAGAGAAATCGACAATCCAATACAAGATTTTACAATCTTGAAAATATAAAGTTCCATCCAAAAATATAAAGTGGTCGAATTCTCAGTTTAAAGTTACCCTTGGACCGAATAATCAATTTTCCACCAAAAAGATTCATTTCATCCATGAAAAAGATTTTTCCAGAAAAATGCAGTAAAGTAGTTGAATTGTTAAGCAGAGCAGGTTATGTCTTCGCCGAACTGTTGTATTTTCAGCGAAAATAACAATTTTTTCATAAAACATTCGAATTGCTCAGAAAAGTTGAACTGGCGATGAAAAAGGAAGATTTTCTAAGAAGAATCGTTGAAATTTTTAACAAAATAATGACTTCAATGAAAAAGATCAGTTTAATGCAAAAAGGCGAGATTGTCGTTTACATTGCTTATGAATTCCCTCACAAAGAGTTAAATTTTCTATTTTTTTCTAACTAAAAGGATTTTTTTCTCAAACAGACGGATTCCAAAATAAGTAATTTATCTCTTTATTGTTGAGAATTCAAATTTTTTATTGTGGAGTTCGTTTCTTCTTTGTTTCAGAAATATTTGTTTGCAACAGAAAGTTTTCACCCTTATTTCCTCGGCATTATTCATCGTTTTTAGTTGGAAATACAACAATTTTCCAAGCATTTTTTTTCTTTCTCTACTCGGAAATCTCTCTTTTTTGAAGTTTTGATTTTTCCTGTTTAAGATTTGCCTTTCTGGACCGAAAACTCATCCTTCTAGGTGAAAAGAAACTTATTTATAAGAAAATTCAACAATTCGATTGGAAATCACCCTTTCTGGGTTGAAAATTCCACCGTTATGGAATAAAATTCTAGTATATTTAGGAATATCAACCATAACATATTCCATTCAGAATTCGCCTCCCTTGTTTGGTAATTCAATCATGATAAGGATGATCCATCGAATAAATTCTTTCCAGAGCGTCTTGTCGTCTAATACCTTTGATTCCTGCGATCTCTATTGGAGAATTATCAATTGGTATTTAAAAAATTGTATGTTTCAAAATTTATTTGAGGGATTCCTAGCAATTTTATTTTTTCGAAAATTGCTCAAACTTTACAGGTTTTCTCTAAACTATTTCCAAATTTCCCATCTTTTCTTGACCTTCTGGGAATAATAATTACTATTAATTTCAATTTTCATACATTATAAATTTTAGGTGATGTATACAACTTCCGTAGGATGTCAGATGAGAAGGTCACCACGTATGGGTTACCTTATGATTATGATAGTATCATGCATTATTCGATGACTGCTTTTGCAAAAAACAAATCAGAACCATCAATTATCCCATTAGTAAGTGATTCGAAACGTTTTAGAATCAAAATTATTGAACTTTTATCTTTATTTTTGATCTACAATCAACATTTTCAGAAACAAACAATCCCAATTGGACAAAGAGATCATTTATCTATCTACGACATCAAGAAATTGCAAATTACTTACAAATGCCAAGAATCTGATCCTGTTTTGAAAAAGAAGAAACAAGATAAAAATACCGATGAACCTTCTAGAGAAAACAAATCAATGGGGCCTGTGAAGTCTCTTTTGAAAAATAACATCGATAATGAGGATTACGATCACAATAACTCTGATCAAATAAATAGAAGCCAATGTATTGATATCTGGGCTCTTCTAAATAGTTTTCATTCTGCAAAGTCTTACCGTTCACCTCTTTATGGAGACTATATGTATTACCTCTGATAATATAAAATGATTGTAGAACTACTTCATTTTGAAATCAAAATAAAACAAAAATCAAAACTGTTGTACATTATTTGCTAATAACGACCAATTTTAAGAAAAATTGACTCACCTCGAAATTTTTTTTTCATGGATTAAAATGCTTATTTATTTTATTTTTATGTCGAATCATGTAAGTATAACATTTTCCTACTAGAAAGAACAATTTTTAACTTGAAAGAGTTATTACACACCAGAAAGCAGTATTCCCACAAAATCACATAAATTTCCTACCCAATTATTGAATCTTCGGATAAGAAAGATGGTAAGAGATCCAATGGTATCACGATGACCCATTGCAACAAGAACAAATGTTTTGTTTTCCGATCGCTGTTTGAATCCTCCGCTAGGAGCTTGGCTCTCCTACAATCCTTGCGCTAGAAACGATGCGCTGCGAAGTGCGTCCATCCAGGATTAGTGCACCGTTTGGCCGCTGGCCCTGCTTTGATGCTTTGCTTGACTTGATTTTGGCTTCTCAGAATATAAGTTAGTTACGACTTGGCCACCGTTTGGGACGGGCGTGTTCCTGTTGTAATTTGACAGGGACGTGTTCCTTTTGACTAATTGTACTTTTCTTCCTTAATCAGGTCACTCCTCGTGATTCGTATAACAAAAGTTCATTTGTTCCCGGTGAAATTGTGAAACCACGTTATCAATTCCAATTCTTCTTGTCATCGCAACAGTGAGAAATAAGAAAAAAAGGGGAGTTAATGAACGCACCTCTACAGGGGAAAGGGAAGAGGTACGTCTGCGCGCTCCGCACTGATTCGGTCATCTGCTCTGATGCATGCACGCCTGAATGCTTATTTTGGGCAGCAAGACGGCGCTAGTGTTGTCTGAATGCGCGCCAAACTCTTCTGGCGAATAATCCGCCGAGCTCTCGGACCGTTTTAAAACCGTCGTCTCCCACGGAGTCTGAGGACTCGGACTTGGGCGGATTATCCGCCGATCACTCGAGCGCGTGAACGAACTAGTTAACTTGCAGCGCCACACGCCAAGAAAGCGGGCATTGAGGCGTCCACATATCAGAGCAGAGGACCGTCTCGGTGCGGAGCGCGCAGACGCACCACTTTCCGTGGAGTCGAGTCTAACCTTTCAAGAGAAAGAAAACCCTCTCCTTGTCCAGAAACAAACAATCGTGCATGCGGAATTTTTTTAATGTTGAAGAAGTTTCGTGAACATTGCAGTTCACGTCTCTAGAGCTGGCGTACAACCAAGATACCAGGTTGTGCTGTTGTCATAAATACCTTTCACGATGTCTCTGATTGGCCAGATAGTATAACCGTTGAGACTATTTGGACCTGAGTGGCTCATAATGTGCAATTCAAAATTTTCAGAAAGGCAGAAAGCCAAATTGCATTGGTATCATTTCTATTATCCCTCTTGATGTATTAGGGTGTTTCAAGATGTCATTTGCTTCTCGATGTATTCTGTGTCCTGTTTAAACATGATGCTTAGTTTGTGCTTGTGGTTCAAATACGTTTTGAATGTTGTGTTTCTTGAGAATTCTTTCTATTCGTTCTGTGCTACCTTGGATGTAGGGTTAGGTGGTTTTCTCAATTTCTTTTCCTTAAATAGGTTGTCTCGCCTTATTTTTGTTAGTGTATCTTCTTATTGTTACACCAATTCGTTTGTACAATATTTTTGTATTAGAATTTGTTTGAAGTTCCGTGATTCTTTTTATTAGCTATTTCAATCTGTCATGGAGACAGTTTCGTTAACGAGAGAGATGGCCAACTACCTTTGATATGGACGCTGGTGAGAGAAGGCATGTAAGTATCTGTCTGTATGAGTAGATTTTCTGTGAACTTTTTGTCCCAATAGGTTATTAGATATCTAGATGGCCAAAGTTTCATCAGCATTTGTTTGCGAGTTGGTTATCACAAGAGAAGCCAGTGTAATTGAGACAGTGTTCCATCAAGAGTATGAGGTTGGAGAGGAAGTTCGTGTAGGATTAAATAATGTGGATGGTATCAGTGATAAACACTTTTGTTAAGGAAGCTACTACGTCGAAACTTACATGTATGTTTCGGACATGAATTTCAATCTCACTCATACAAACAGATGTCTGCATACTTCTCCCCATTTCCACTCATCTCAAAGGCAATCGGTCAATCAGTCCCTTGTACAAGGAGTTGTCTTCATATCAGATAGAGATAACTCACCGAAGTAATTATCAAACGCCAAGCAAATCCTAAAACAGAACAACCACGCAAACAAACACAACCTTCTTAAGGAGAAAAACAACCACGATCCTACTCTACATCAAGGTATCACAGACCAAATAGAAGAAATTCTTAACGAACACAACATTCAAACCATAGTTGAACCATAGTTGCAAAGGAAAAACAACTCCCAAACAACCCCACACACAAAAGAGCGTCTTTCAGTGATACAGAAGTATATACAATCCCTTGTTCTTGTGGCACGGTCTATATTGGAGAAACCGGAATAGTGGTGAGCTTGAGTATGAAGGAATATGAAAGTGGAGTCAGGCTACAACATTAAATGCAATAAGTATCAGCTGGTCATCACAACAACAACAAATTATTTCAAGAAGGCAGAGAGGAGCAACCAAAATTTCAAAGCACCTCATATACACAAATGAGGATCCCACGATAGGATGGATAGATGCATGTTTCACAATCCTCCAAGCAATGTCGACGATAGAGACTTATATGCTGCCTTTCAACCTATCAAGATGTCGGATCGATTTGATCAGATGTAATAATCCGTCTGGATAGTAACATCCCAGTAGAAGATGAAGTCTTTGTTTTTGTAATGAATCTGCAGAAATATATATATATTCTATTCAGACTCCTGTGCTTGAAGCAATTTCCCTGAAGTAATGCGAAAGCGGTTCCAGGGAAATGGGTTGGCAGGAGAGCCGGGGTTTTAGTCAGTAGGAATCTGAAACAACCCAACCTGAGAATCGCCTACTCATTGGAGTAGACGAATACTAGGTTGGGTGTCTGATGCAAGATTTCCCCCTCTATAGAAAAAAAACTTCCGAGTCATTCTAACGCGAATATTTCTGTTCATCCTATCAGGGTCGGTTCTCGACCATTTGATGAGCCCAGTGGAGTATGTAAGAACAAGAAGAGCATGAGTGTTGATAGCCCAGATTTTGTTGGAAGAGTTAGGAGAACTCTTCGGAAGCAATCTTTGTCTGGCAGTAAAAGCAGTCATGAAGCTTTTTAACTATTATGTGCAGAATACCTATAAACTGAAGAATACTCAGATACTTGAATAGCACACCCTGAACCAGTGCCTCTATACGGTCCTGATTCGCGTTCCATAATGCTTTGATCACTTATTCTCCTCAGAAGAAATGTACTGCTTTGCATTCATCTAATCCAAACCCCATGTCGATGGCGTTTGAAAACCGTCTCGTTACATTCATCTCTCGATGCAGCTTTCAGTTTGAACTAGCGTACAGGTTTGAGTTATCTATGTAGAGAAGATGGGTAAGTATATGATCATCCTCATCATCATGTATTTTGAATCATCAAGAGACTCAAAACTCTAGAGAACAATAATGCACAGCAGAACCAAGATCTTTAGATCTTTACTGCCTCAAAAGTTCTTGCAATATCCTTCTTGTTCTTTGGTAAAGATGTTATTCTCGTTACAATGGGATTATATCTCATCTGTATTCACAGCTATGAGATACTTATAAATCGTTGAGAGACAAGTAATCGTTCGGAATTCAAATGAGTTTCGAGCGTCTGGTTTTTTAGACAACATATACGTGGTTCCTAGCTCACTATTATTATATGAAAATACATGGTATCTATACTATTAGAGAAGTCGCAGTCGACCATGTCAACAGGAATGCCGTTGTAAAGCATTACATGAGATAAATAAATGATATAAGGATTAATGCGTCTCGATTATTGGAGTGCGAAGTAAGGGACTAAGCGCGGGGAGGTGTAAAACGTGGGGACAAAGTTCGCTGGAGAGACCCCTATCCACAGAGAATTCGCCTCAAACATCTCATCGCTAGGGTTGAGGACGTCTGCGACAGTCTTTCAATCTCGGAAGACCAAGCTATGGAGATAAGGCGAGAGAAAGAATCAGCAGGGGGAATCGTTCACGATGAACATCAGTTAAAAGAGGCTTTACCATAAAATCTGATTCAATCATATCCTCCTAATTCATAATACTATTGTTACGTGGCTTACATAATCTGGATGAGATCTCCGAAAGAATAGAAAATTGTCTAAAGGAATCACGATTAATAGTCCTATCTTAGGTGAGTAGGACACAACTGGTTTAGTTATTTCAATGGAGACGTGAGGAGATGTCCGAAGCCTGATATGTGAATATACAGGGTGCGCCATCTGGATATATCCGATTTCAACATTGAATAACTCCGCCATTTTTAAGCCGATTTTGACAAATAAACACGATTCCGAAACGTCATTTAGTGCCATTTTAGCCATGAGTCGATACACACCAAGAGAACGGGCTGAAATTGTAGCACTTTACATCGAAAACGATCGTTCAATTGTAAAAACTGTGCGTGCTTATCGTAAAAAATATGGCAGGCATTCGGCGCCTACAAACAAGACAATCCGAAGTTTGGTGAAGAATTTCTTCGAGTACGGGTACCAGACTTTTTTTTGTGGGGATATTTGAAAAGTAAAGTTTACGCCAGCAAACCGAAGACCATTGCCGAACTTAAAGCTAATATACAAGCTGAAATTGCCGCTATGAAGCCCGAAATGCTGGCCAATGTTATACAGAATGCCCGCAAAAGAGCTGCTTTTTGCGTATCGAATAAGGGGGGTCATTTAATCGACGTTGTATTATAAATCTGGTTTGCAATAAATGGCATAAAATTTCCTAAAAGAATCTTGTTTATTTTCGAAAATCGGTTCAAAAATGGCGGAGTTATTCGATGTTGAAATCGGATACATCCAGATGTCGCACCCTGTATGAATAATCAACAAGTCATGATGCGAATCCGCAAGCAGTTTGCTGACGTCGCTCAAATGTTTAATATTCTGCCTATATTTTGAGAATCTCTGTTTTTTATCAGAAAGGAGAAACAGTTCTCCACCAGCGAACATAAGGCTAGCTGTTCTCTTCTTATGTTCTAGAATTATTCGACTGCTTCTCTTCACTACGCTTCCTTTATCCTCAGATGCTACCCGCGTTTCGTTTTTCAACTTTGGATTGTTCAATCAGACGACGATTTCCTGTTGAGTGGTATCTCTTATTATTTCCTCCTTGCTTTGAGGAAGACGGCCTTGTTTCATAATATCAAAGATATTATACAAAAAAACGGCGGCTACATTCTATTCAGCGCGGCTTAATTTGACGTGTCTACCCTCGAGCTAATTTTTCGTCCAAATGCGAGCCCACAGTTACAAATTAAAAAGATGAATATCCTCCGTTTTGCAACTAGCTTCATCTACTCAACATAACCCAAATAACTTTGCCAGATTACAAGCTTATGCAACACATTTTTCATCACTATAAAAATGTTTTTATTCTAACTGAATCTTTCAATTAAGTGTTTCACAGGTGGGAACTACATTTTTTATTAGTATCCTGGTTTTCTCCATAAACTCAACCATCAAACATGCTACTCAATCGGATATTTTGATCGAAGAAGGAGACTTGAGGGAAAGAAAATTTTTACTTCTTGGAGTAGATTCATAAATCCTAAAATAATAATAAATTCAAATGTAGAAAATAAATTTTCATAACATAAAATTAATTAAAGACAGTTTTGTTACTAGAGGGTATGAGAAATTTGGGGACATTCGAGGAGTGATCATAACTCTGAACTATAATAAATTGGAAATGCTGTAGAAAAGCGTATTATAATATTCCAAACGCACGATATTACCAAACTTTTCTTTCCCATCCTAGAACGAAAATTGAGACAAGAAAATATGTCGACAAAAGCTTAAATGAGCTGAAATCTATTTTCGAATCACAACATTTTGTGACATGAGAAAGTGCTCTCAAAAATCGAAACTAATTTTATCAAGTTTTAACGTATCTTGAAGATATTCAAATAGTCCGTATCTGGTTTTACCGAAATTTAACTTGATTTTATAAGGCGGAGAAAAGCGTAGAAGTGCTGTTAACAATTATTTTTGTGAAAAATAGTGTCCTCATGTAATGTTAACGTTCTGTCTGTACAATGTCATCAGTGTCAATAAGAAGCATCTGTCTGGAGTGAAGAACAACTAAACATATTTATAGAGATATTCTTTACTCATCCTTCTGGTGTCAAAAGGACCTCTATTTTCGATTAGAAATTGCATATGTAAGATCATAGGTCTTGAGAAGAAACCGTATGTAATGTTTATCCTTATCCTAAAATCGCTATCGTCTCGTAGGGGATGCTTTGTTTCAACAGTTGGTCCTCATGTCGCTTCCTGATCTTCGTCAGCGGCTTGTTCTTGAAGTGGTTGAAGAAGCGTTCCGCGTACATCTCCTGTCCACGAAAGGTTGACGGCACGATTTCTCAATACTTGCTGTGAAAGGAGCGAGAGCTCTGGGAGTTGCTGTTACCACAGAGTGTGCAGGCGAACCATGTAACCTCTGCGATTAGGGACAATACTAGCATCATAGCAATTGAGCAGGTCATCATCAAATCCATGGGTCCATAAAGAACGTCGATTGTCTTGCCGATTTATCATTATGTTTTCATTTCATTTACCATCCTGAACCCCAGAACGATTAGCAGTACTTGTCGAGCCGTTGTCGGGCGCTCTGCGCGTTCGATAATTTTGAACCTTATCTGCAACTGGATTCAAGTTATGAATTTCCATAGTTGATCCCACGTGTAGCTGGAAAAGGGATTGTCCACCTCCGCAGAACGTCGCGTGCAAGGGTGAGGCCGCATACTCTAGAAGGTTGCTTTGTATCCTAGTTACACCGTAAAGAACACGTCACCCAGGTGCCATTCAGCTTCCAACACGATTGTTCAAGACCTAGCTCAAAGTTTTTTCCTTCGGGACCATCTCTACACGATGACTCGCGACTGCTTTTCAGCTTTCGTTACCGTATTCAGCAGAAACCCTTGGCACAGGCAGGCACAGGGACTCTCCACCCAGTAGCGTACCGCGACCTGGCAGGGCCCGGGTAGAGAATCGTTTAGGAGGCCCCCTACCTCCCTCTCCTTGTACCTAGTATCAATGAAAATATGAAGTATTTTCAATGTAACCACAGACGCAGGGCTCCAAACAATTTCTCTTCTGAAAAGAAAACCCTCTTCTTCTTTTCTTTTTTGGTTTTCTACTTCCGATTCTGCGATTAGGGGGCCTCTTGGTTCAGGGGGCCCTGGTGTGTACTACCCCTAACACCCCCGGTAACAACACCACTGTCTCCATCCATAACCTTAGGACGCGTTCTGTGGTTTCTTTATAGGCTCACAGATTTGATTCCAGAGGAACTAAACCGAGTATATATATGTAACTTTTTCGTGCAGGGCCGTACAAAATTATTTCTATAATCAGTTCAGGCCATTGACAGAAATCTCTTTAATATTCAAAACAATTCAGATGAATACTCGGAATATCGTTCAAATGCTCGAATCATAAAAATCTGAGGTTTTGCGCTCTTAGAACATATATTCGTAGCTTACAGGATTGGTTTCTGGAGGAAGGGAAACCGTTCGGCGATTACATGTCGTCACTACATACGCGTAACCCTCTTTGTTGGGATGAGGGAAAAAAACATTGACAATATGCAATCTCAATTTTATGAATTTCAGCTACGGCGATTCACACGCTGTTGCACGTACTGAAACCCGTCAATTTAAGGTTGACTCAATTATTTCCGATTGTTGAGCGCCAGCTAGTTTTATTGTTCTAAAAGGGAAAACTAGCAAAACAATTCACCCACGAATTTGAGAGCTCTAAATAACTCGAATTTTACCAAAAATTGGCGAGGGGAGTAGTAAGGAGTGACGTCAAGCAGCGTAGGCAGGGGAATAAACAAGACATCCGAATTTATGAATAACAGTATGATTCAGCACATTATTTATTTATCAAAAACAATGATTGCGTGACCCAACGGTAGGATTTGAGGTCCAAGTCCTCACAAGAATCAGGACAAGTCCCTACAGACTAGTCTCCGAAAATCGTCCATTTAAGTTGATCACGTCGTATCTATGGCCACCGCGAGGATGTTACATTAGAAAGGTGAAGTGACGAGTGACCCTTTCCGACTACGTAGAAATGCTACACGTGGACGTCGACCATCTGTATGGACCGCGTGGTAGAATTTCTGGCGTCGGTCTACTGTCACAATTTTCATACGAGAAAGACATTTTATTTTCCACGCAACCCATGACATCGAAGACACGAATGTTTCAATTTATTGATTTTCCGCTACAATCGGCTTCCGGAACAATGTTACAGTACGAGTGGAATTCCTACGTAGCGGACGCCGGCCATTTTCTTAGTCTGCGTGGTCGAATATCCACTCGCATTCCATCGCACTAACGCTACACATGGATAAAAACTAATTCCGCGAGAAATGACCTCAATCAAATTAACCCGATGCGATTAGCTGCTGGTCAGCCACTGCTGACGGTTACAGTTGTTGACTATTCTAGCCCACCTATGACATTCACAAGACTACCACGACAGAAGTTCGGGAGAAAAAGAATGAATCAAAAGAAATGCGGGCAAGAAGGTAAATAATATGAGAACCTCACCTTAAATGACCCTTCGGCCCTGCATATTTCCTGTACCGATTGGCATCTCTTCATCTTCCTTTTGCTAAATTTTCCTCAATAATCCCGTTCCAGGAAGGAGTAATATTTACCTCTCGCTTTCTTGAGAGTTCAACTAAGAGTGTCCGTGAAGATGAATATGTTCAGCTTCACGGACTAGAGAGAACGTGTTGTCATGCGCAGGTGACCGATTTCGTCTTGTTCGGAAATCAAGCGGAACGTAGAACATGGTAGAGCGCGGTAACACCGGTTGTCCAGAGCGACGCAAGGTGACGCGTTAGCTGGTAGCGTGGTCTGTTGCCATATCTATGACAACTACCACCTTGCCGCCTTCGCACGCATTTGCGGTTGGTTCGAATACCCGCCAGTACGCTGGATACGTTGTCGCGCTTATGTTCGAGAATTCGCCTCTGACCGTTCTTGACTCCACAGGAATCACATCCATGGAGCAATCAGAGTTCTCCTCTTGTCGGTTGCCATTGTGATGTGGTCGCCTCGTGGCATCCGACACCCTTCTTCGTGATCGACTGCATGACCGGCCCGTTTGTCGCTCATGATAGGTTCCGAGTTTTTAACCAGATAACTCGTGTGACATAGTAGGACAAAAGAAAATAAACGAAAGGTGTCATTAATAAATGCCATGAAACTAAAAGAACGTGCATTCGATCCCATATTGGACGATCCGGACTCTTCTCCTGAGTGGTTGACGTGAATAATTGATTTAAATTGATTTATTGAATTTAACATTGAAGTGGATCACAACGAACAGTTGTTCGCAGGCAACTATCAAAGTTTTGACTCTTAGTTCAAGTTCCAAGGAAAGCTTATCGTCTTAACGAAATTAATTTATTCATAAAAGAAAAATATGTTTTATTGTATGAGTGGCAAAATGCCACGTTACATAAATTCAGTACTGCAAGTTGATGCACGCGCGCAAAGATTGCTTCGAGGTCCATAGTTTTACAACGTCAACCTTATCATTCTTGCTCCCCAGAGATAAGTGTTGAGGATGGTCAAGCGTGGACATATAGTGCAACTTGAGGAAGTAAATTGAAAATATATTACAAAATAACAGAAGATACGTTTTCTGTGGAAATTTCAGACCATTACACCAAACTACAACTCTGAGAACTCGAAATTGAATGCATTATGCATTTGACTGTTCCCTTATATTTGGTGAATTTTCCCATTGAGCTTACCGGAGAAATAAGCAAGATATCCGAATAAAAGTACGCCGAACATAACCCTATAAAAAAACAGCTCAGTTCATCGAGATTAGAGCATAGGCCACCATGTCATGTTTTCATGGCAACCAACTATAAGAGTGTGACAAACATGAAACTTTTTGCATTTCTTGAGAATAATATCGCCATAGAAATTATAAGGATCTTAGTTCCATAAATCGTTGCACAATATTCGAATCCCACAGAAACGAATATATTACTTTTCTGTGAACAGAAATTTTAGATGCACTCTTGCCACGCTTTACCCCGCTGAGTTTCTGAAGATATGTGGCATCAAATACCATGGAGAACGCGAGAAGTATTGATCTTCAATATGTGGTGGAAGTTTGCTGCCTGACTGCACGCCTGAAACTCTTAAATCAAATTTTAAACTCATTAGTATTCACGAAATAACCTTTTATGTCACACAATATACTAATATTTACCGGAAAGGTTGAGATCTGATGACGTTGCTGAACAAAAAGCTGACTCAGAAATTTGAAGATTGTTCTGACGAAGTGGTCAGACCTCCCAATTGACTAAGAGCAACAGATTCTAATATTTTTGTTGTTGAGGAGAAAGGTTTTGATAAGATAAAAAGAACTCGATACATAAAATCAATATACTTAACAAATCAAACAGTGGATTAGGATCACAAGATTAGGTGTAAAGATATAAGGTGACTGTCGGTTCCACTGCGAATAGTTCCTGCCTAATGAGTTGTCCAAGATCGAAGCGTCCACCTTTAGTATTTCGCAGGAACGGGAAGAGTTGGATGTAGGTGGAGAGGATAATGGCTAAAGAATAGAAGGGGTAGTAGTTAGAATGGAGGTGATGATAGTCCGAAGACTGCCCAGCGGAAGACAGAGTTACAGAAACGCATAAGGTATCAATTACAATGTAGAAGCGCCCAGAAGTACAAAAATCGGTACATTGTTTTTAAGGCTGATGGCGAAGGTTCCCAGATTAAGAGGATGAGGCAAGAAGCTTGAGACTAGCGCGAGATTTTGAACCGACGATGGGTTCGAAAGATATGATACGATTTCAATTTTACAAAAAGAATAACCATAAACCCATAAATGTATGAAACTAACAGATTTGTGGAGGCTAGATCGATTCGTAGGAAAGTGTGGCATCTGGAACTGTTGGAAAGCTTTACATAAAAATCTGAGGAATACGCAGAGCAGCACGTTCAAGACAGATGTTCAAAAGTTATAGGATTTGTAAACTTAGTCATCAACAGGATTTTCAGGCGCCTAAGGACGTTTAAAATCCTAAGAGGTCCTAGTATTTTTCGGACTCCTAGGAGTCTTGGGAGGATTAAGAGGAAGCAATCTTGTTTCAAGGATACGAACAGCTTCTGACTCAGCACAGCCTAAAGCATCGGTTGATCGGTTCATCTCGCACGCATTTCCCTACTTCTCGCCAGTGAATTTTTACTTTCCCTCCTCCTTACACTTCTTCCTCTCTCTATTCGTTGTTCTTCTTCCTTCTCTTCTCCTCTATCTTATCCAACAATCCCCTCACCCATGCAGCCGCCATTTTTACTACCCCTTCACGCAATACTACTTTAATGCTTACCCCACAATTCGCACTTCCTCGTGTTCTGCCATTCAATGTTTCACTTTTACATATGCCTTCTCACACAATTTACACATTCTCTTCTCTTGAAGCAGTTAACCTATTAGAACTCTTTATGCATCCCATTTGCACTATAATTCGATCCTTTTATATTTTACTCTCTATCTGCCTCCTCTCTCTCCTTCTGTTCTTCTTCTCGCACCGACAATCCTCCTCCAGTCTTCTTCCCCCCTTTCCTCATGCTTACTGTGTACTTCTTCTTCCTGTCTGCCTTCCAACAATAATATCAGGTATACTTTGGTCGACCCTCATGTCCATTTTATGTACCTTTTCTGTACCATATTTACCTCCTCACATACTCTCCGACCCCACACCTCTATTCTATACAGTAGTACACTCATCGCAAGTAAGTCTAACAGCTTTATTTAGCTTTCGAATTAATTTGCAAATAAGTTATTTCACAACCCCTACAACTTCCTCATCACAAAATTTGCCCTCCCACCTCTTTCCTTCATATGACCATTCACTTCTCTATTCCTCCAAAATAAAAAACTGAGACTCGTTAACTCTTTTAATCATACAAATAAAGTACTATAAAATAAAAAATGCAATTTTTTTATCAATCTATGGTAGATGCAGAAAAAAAATTTTCGAAAAAATTGTTTATCTGAAAAAGTTCTACAAATTTGTCAACGATAATTTTTTGATAGGACACGTAGTTCTCGTTTTATTTGCAAAAATGATTTGAAAAAGAAATCTATCTTGCAGTCAAACAGTGCGAGATGAGAAAAAAATGTTTAGTGACAAAGTTGTTTATGTAAGAAAGATCTAGAAATCTTAGTTGTACTTTTTTTTATTCGGGATTTTGTGTGGGCAGATTTTGTAGTTCGATTGGTATAAGTGGAAGGGAGAATCTTTTGTAAGTCTTCAAATTTCGGTCCAATCAGATACGTCCCTTTAAGCGGCAAATTCGCATGGCGCAGCTCCCGGGTCGAAGTCGCATATAGGTAGCGCATTTCAGGGAGTCGGCTTCACTCGTTCCCTGGACAACCTGACGCTCGCATCACTTCTCGAAACAACGAACTTTGACTCAACCGCTTGCCTGAAACCGCCTACCCACCTTCGTCAGGCCAACTCGTAGCGGAAGTCACTTTGAGAACGCTACTTTCTCTTCGAGGCCTCAACAAGCCATCTTCTACTTGTTTTCTGGAAGAAATAAAGAAAAAAAACATTTGACACGAGATCTTATTTTCAGTTTTACAAACCAGCTCTTCACAAAGCTACTTATCATACAAAGGCTGATCAGGTCTTTTGAGGACTAACTAACAGACGAAGCAGTTTCCATCTGTTTTGAACGCAGTACGACCGAATACGCACTGGGTCTCAGTCCAAAGCTGACAGCTCACGGCCTACTAGCTCTAGATTCCCTCCGGGCGCCATCTCTGCTAGTAACGTCGTGCGGTGGCTTTGCATTTGAACACAGTATAGTTGAGTACCTTCCCGGTACTCGACTAGAAGTTTCCTCGTGCACAGCATTAGTGAGAGACGCCCTCCGGGCACCATCCCCACTAATCGCTGTTCACGACTGCTTCACAAGGGATTACATCCAAACCCTCGAACGCAATACAGTCTTGTACATGCCCTGTTCTTGACTCGATGGAGCCGACGCAGCCGGTACCAGCAGCCGTCCGAGCATGAATGGGGCTTAAACATCGGCAACCTCAAACCGAGCCAACTACGCCGGTAACACGACGGCCGCCACCACCACCATCGAGGGACCACACAAAGTTTCTCCTGGGAATCCGCCGCCACTGCAACGCCAAGTGCACCAAAGTACTGCGACCTCTGCACTACACATTGAAGGAAGGCGCACCTCGCCTGCCATATCCAGGCATTCTAGAAGGATGTGTTGACGTCTTCCGCAGCCCTCGAAAACGAAGATTTATTCTCAAGAAATTCTTTGAGGAAATGAAGACGCCTCCAGAGTCACCTCGAGTTTGAGGTTACAGCTCGATTGATCCTCCCTCACCTATCTCCTTCTCCCTTCCATACAGCTTTCCCGAGATATCATCCCTTTCCTCATTCCGTCGCTAGCGGCAAGCCCAACCGACGTGTAACTTTCGCACGATCAGCAACAGTGCTGTTCAGACAGCCCTCTACTCCCAAAAAATGAATGAAGAAAAAAGCAAATTATTTTAAAAAATCTTTAACAGATTAGTCGAAGCAACCCTCTTTTCAACAAGGTCTACAAATTCGTAAAAAACTGTTTTCTCATGAGAAGCACAGTTTTTGTTTCAATCGTAAAAATCAACATTGCAAGTAGAATAGAATTGTGTTATCAACAGTCCCAGGTCAAGCTGCATGATTTATTATATGAATCATATAATATATTAGACGTTTTGAACAGATTCAAACTGAGTGCGAAGCACGAGACACGCGATGAGAACGTATTTGTTAAAGCCGAAGGGGCTTCAACAAAAAAGAATTCACAATCATATTATTACAACAAACAACGTTTTGGCTTTCAATTTCGAAGGATCTCTACTCAAATGAAGGGAATGACCAAAACCGAGCGTAAACGCGAGGCTCGACAGACGCTCTACGCTCAAATTTTCGATATTTTTTTGAACAAAATTATCATGAAGGTGACCATGAAAAATGTTCTTATATGCATGTGATCACTTTCATAATTTCAACAGGTTGAATTTAAATTTATACATATTCATTTTTAAAAATGGTTAGGTGTAAGTTCACGGTTAAATATTGATACCTCCACCTGAAAGGAGGAAGAAGAAAAGATAGTAAGGTATCTTTATGATCAACAGTCAAAAAGTGAAAAGTGGCGAAAGAGAATAAGGAGGAAGGAACTTTTTGGAGTGATATTAAATTATAAGTCAGGGGTAAAGTAGTAGAAAGAATAGAAGTTGCGAGAAAGAAAGGATTAGCATTTTTCTGGTGGTAATAACAGAGCGTGAAGCATGGGGAGTCATAATAGGAAGAGTTGAGGCAGAAAACTTCAAGAGCTTGCCAAACACAGCAGGAGCAGAGGAGGACAAAGAACAGGAGAATGAAGACGTAGGGAACGCAATGTAGTCCACGTAATTTGATACTGACCTAGGACAAGGACGAGGAAAATAGAAGAGGAGAGCTGAGAAGAAAACTGATGTTGGTAAACGGAACTGTTTAGGACCAGGCTGTGTGCAATCCTTGGTATAAGCAAAGTTCAGAGGAGATACTTTGCTTCCCAATTTCGGATTTCAATTGGTAGTTAGACAACTACACTGGGCCTAAAGGTCTAGAGAACCGAGAAAGATTAGAACAGGAAGGAAAAAGAACACCTAAAGATTGCGGAAAAGGAGAGTAGGTGAAATAGGAAAGCGTTTTTCAGAATGATCAGGGCAGTAAGAGCTTTTTGGTTCTGGGTAGAAGAACGAGAAGAATAACATAGAGTATGTGATAATAATGTAGATGAAGTCTTGAAGCCATACGTAAGAATTTCACGCTGTAGAAGAGCAGAGGAACATAAGTGTAAGATTCTGTAAGAAGAAATCAGAATGAAACTGACCAAGAAATTAGATAAGTGAGAAGACTGGAAGATCTCAAGAAATAACATGGAAATTCGTCTGGGTGATGTATAAAGTTGGAGAAGTAAGGTAAAGATCTGAGAAGAATATGAAATGAAAAACTAACAAGAGGATGGGGAGGCTCCGTAACTTTTTTCGTGAGAGCATAGACTGTAAATTATAGCACACAACGGAGAAGTTAGAATTGGAGGTATAAGCTTGACTATGAATTCGACTTTCCTACATATGTTTGAAAAATTATTACCTTTAATTTAGAATCCAACGATCTGGTGTACATATAATCGCTTTAATGAGAAATTTCATTTTGGGTTGTAAATTGAATGGTTCTGCTTCAACATCTCCTTCCTTGGTTGGAAATTGTCTCATTCTCGTCGAAAATGCAATTGTTCTTTCGGGAATGACCTTTTGATGAGGAATCGATATTTTGAGGATGTGAACTCCAATGTGTTTAATATCGAAGATAAGGTTTCTTGTTATGAATTCATATTCCTAGTTCAGTTCACCTTCGTTCTATAAATATAACTGAAGCTTTCTTAAGTTAAAATATGGATCTTGTTCCAATTAGAGATGCAATTTTTTGGTTGGATGATCAAATGATTTTGCTCCGAGTTCAATCCTTTTCGATGAAAAATTTTACCATTTTGTTGACGATTGAATTCTCTGAAAATCTATCTTTTTCTCCAAATATCACTGTTTTTGCCGAGATTGACACGTATGAGTTTCCCCACTGAGCCTACTCTCATTAGTTTTAACCTACTAACTTTGGATTATGATAAAATGAGGTCAAAAAGATGAATGCGATTGTATTGATCCTTAAGCTTTATTGGAACAATCAGATGACGATTTTGTGAAACTGGTCCATGTACTGATTTTGTAAAGAAAACTTTGAAAGTTATGGATCCGAACAGGAAAAGTTTTATTTACTTTTAACAGGCTTAGAAAACTTAGAAACCTAATGTGAAATTTTGAAACAAATTTTTGGAATTGAAAAAAGTTTTACTTTTGTTGATCAGGATATCGTGTTTAACGCGAGAGATGTTGGTCCTCACCAACTTGTAGATTTTTACTGCTAGACGGCGCACCTGCATCCCGTGCATTAAAATTCACATTCGCTAGCAATGACCAGCTCATATGATGGGTTATTTACAATACCTCTTCATCTAGGAGATTACGTATCAGGATCTACGAATCTATTATTAAGAATCGTCATCGCCTCGTTTTGAGCCCATCGGAGACCATCCTCGTTAAATTTTTGATGTTTAAAAGCAAAAGGAAAAATGTGTGTTAAAACCATTGGTCCATCCATTTCATACAGGACAACATCCAAGTGTTCGTTGGGCCGAGGATTTAATATATTATGTTCGATCAATTCATCACTTGAATGGTCATATTTGTAAGCTTTGATCTTAGTAGGGCTTGTAGGCATGTCCTTGAATTTACCCACAACGAAATAGGGGTTTATTGCGAAGGCAAGCGTTTGATACTTGCGGTTATTGTGTACGGTGACCATATAGGGGTTCAACATATGCATTTGACGATCAACTCTTTTTATCTCACGCTCCTTCACAATTATTTCTCTTGGCCTGTCTGGTTTTTTATTTCGTTTAGCTGCTCCAGCCGGAGGTCCCTCAAGCGGACGCTTCCCTTCACTTCCTCTTCCTGAAAGAATGATACACATCAATTTAATAGCAATATTCCAAAGTGTTTGGGAAATATCTTGATTATTCATGATTATGATTTCCACGTTACATATTATTTATCATATACAATCTAGAGAACAAGAGATTCTCTTTTCATTCCATAAGGAGAGTCCAAATGGCAGTAAGAAAGTAACCCTCATAAAGTATATGCTCTTGCTACAGAGAGACAATGAGAATGAGAACGATACAATTTATTACTAATTGTCAGATTGAGGTTCTGCTTTGCTTGTTCCTGTTGAATCTCGAAGTTTGTCCTTAAATGAGTTCACTCAAACCTACTCAGGAGACCGTATGTGTGACCATGCCATCCTTCAACAACAGCAGCATTAAAAATCAGCTTTTCTTAGTAACTGAGGTCACTAGAGATTCATTATTCAACTGCCAGGGTATGAAATCACTCTTAAATAATTATACAAAGCATGCAGAGCAACGATCTTCTATTTCTGTGTTTGCTTTAAGTGTTATTTTATTATCCTTTGAACATTTAAACCGGAATATCGACAGGATTTGCATAGGCATTTATTCTTAGGGTCATCTCATCATCACCTAATACTTGAACCAAGAAAATCGATATTTTACACGGGATAAGGCACCAACGTTTTCTTTATCAATATTTTGATCAACAAAATCACTTGAAGACCAATACAGATAGCGTTTCTTAGCAGGAATTGCATAAGAATCTAGGGTCATCTTATCATCCCCTAGTTATGGATCCGAGGAAAACAGATACTTCAAACGTGATAAGGCACCAACAATTTTCTCATTTATACATTTTCAACAAAACCACTTCAAGTCCAATATAGGTAGCGTTTCTTAGCAGGATTTTCATTACCATTCATTTTTAGGGTCAACCAATCATCCAATCATCCACTAATCATTGATCAGAGGAAATTGATATTATAAACGGAATAAGGTGCAAGCTATTTTTCATTATAACATTGATCAAAAAAGTCATTTCAGGACAACTACAGGTAGGGTTCTCAGTAAAAATTGCACTTAAATTTATTCTTAGGATCATCTGATCATCCTCTAATTATTGATCCGAGGAAATTGATGTCTGGAACGGGATAAGGCACTGCGGATTTTTTAAATAATATATTGATCAACATAATCACTCCAAGACTAATATAGGTAGCGGATCTTAGCAGGAATGGCATCAGCATTCATTTCTAGGGTCATCTCATTACTCCTTAATTATTGATCCGAGGAAAAGGATACTTCAAACGTGATAAGACACCCACAATTTTCTCATCTATACATTGTGCCACAAAATCGATTCCAGACCAATACAGGCAGCGTTTCTAGGCAGGAACTACGTAAGAATTGATTTCTTTTGTCATCTAATCATCCCCTAATTATTGATCCGAAGAAATTGATATTGAAAATGGAATAAGGTGCAAGCGATTTTTTTTAATATAACATTGATCAACAAAATCCTTTCAGGACAAACACAGGTAGTGTTTTTAGCGAAAATTGCACTAGCATTTATTTTCAGGATCAACTGATCATCCCTCTAATCATTGATCCGAGGAAATTGATATTTGAATCGGCATAAGTCACTGAGAATTTTTTCATTAATATATTGATCAATGAAATCACTTCAAGACCAATACAGGCAGCGTTTCCAGGCAGGAACTACTTCAGAATTTATTTTTAGGGTCATCTAATCATCCCCTTATTATTGATCCGAGAAATTGATATTATAACCGGAATAAGGTGCAAGCGATTTTTTTTTATTATAACATTGATCAACAAAATCATTTCAGGACAAACACAGGTAGTGTTTTTAGCAAAAATTACACCAGCATTTATTTTCAGGATCAACTGATCATCTTTCGCGGATTTGATGGAATCTTCGCGTTTTGAGACCCCCTGAGTCAGAAAAAATGGTTTTTAAGAAGGTGTCTGTCTGTCTGTAGTCTTTGTATTTGATAATTTCGAAAGAATGTTCAGATTAGATTGCCCTTTCGCACACGTTTCGAGGAACCAAAAAGACAGGTCAAGTTCGTTAACCAGCTACATATTTTGGATGAAAAATCAAGGAGGAGGACATTTTGGGCATTTTTTGGACTTTTTTCCAAAACTCAAAAATTGTAAGTACGGTTTCCTGTAGTAGGTAAGATGTGAAACAATTTATCTTCATGCCTTTTTTCGATAAAAACAAAATTGTCAGAGTTGGGGCATTTTCGAAATTCGAAAATATAAAATAAAATGCGAATTTTCAGCCAAATAACGCAAGATTGAAAAGAAAGTCAGAGAGCAAAATGTTTCTTCTTGGGAGCCCTACAAGATTGTGAAAACAGTTTTTTGAATTTTCTCAAAAAATCCAAAATTCCATTCTTGATCGCACAAAAAAATGAAAACAATCCTTCCTTGTGAAAGGTCAAAAGTGGAACAATTTATCCTTATGATTTTTTTTGAAAAAAAAAATTGTCAGAGTTGTGACATTTTCGAAATTCGAAAATATCTCGGACGCATAATAAAAAGTGAAACATAAAAAGATCCTTTTTTGGTCAAACTATTTAAGGTATAGGAAAATGTAAATAAACTAAAATTGTGTTAAAAAAAAAAATATTTGGTTCAGTTAACTTTTTGATAGGACAAGTAGTTTTTGCTTCATTTATAAAAAAGCATATAAAAAATGAAAAAAATGAACTTTGGACATTTGACACAAGCTGTGGAAATATCAAATAGACGCAAGTTTTATACCAGGAAAATATCTTCAAATGTGTTATCAGCTTCTTCAACAGGATATATTTTTTTCATTTCAATCAGGAAAGATAACTATAAAACTGAAATAATAAAATTTTTGAAAGAATGACTAAGTCTGAAATAGAAGATTGATAGAGAAAATGTGTTCATCGAACACATTTTCGAGCACACTCATCAAATTGAAGTAGTTGGAATGGCGCTTTTAAGTTTCACAAGCTTTTTATACAACTGTAGGGAGGTACAAAGGCCGAGCTCGTAGCGCGAGGTAAATTCATAACCGAGCGCGAAGTGCAAGCTGAGACTATCATCAAGCGCAAAGCGCGCGATGAGAATGTGCCCGCGCAGCGGGCAGATTTTTTATTATAACATTGATCAAAAAAATCATTTCAGGACAAATACACGTGGGGGTTTTAGCAAAAATTGTAATAGAATTTATTTTAAGGATCAACTGATCATTCCTCTAATTAATGATCCGAGGAAATTGATATTTGAAACGTGATAAGGCACTGACAATTTCCCGAATAATACATTCATTAACTAAATCACCTAAATAAAAATACAGGTAGCGTTTCCCGGCGGAAAATGCATTCGAATTCATCTTTAGGGTCATATAATCTTCTTCTAATTATTGAACCATGGGAATTGATATTCTGAACGGAATAAGACACTTACAATCTTTGTAATAATAGGTTGATCAACCAAATCATTTTGAGAAATACACAATTGGCACTTCCTGGCAGGATGAGCATTACAATTTATTTTTAGGGTCGTCCTAAATCATTACCTGAATGTTAAATCGAGGAACTTGATATTTTAAACGGGATAGGGCACTTACAGCCTTAAAGGCACCATTGATCCACCATTGACCTTTAGAATACTCGATCAACGTGTAGTATTACTAAGTATACACATAACGTGACTATCAAATATCCGTCCCTTAATTCCACCGCGAAACTAATAAAATCACAAGGAGCTATTGTGATGCACTAATATTCAAAGTGGAAATTTTAGAATCTTAAACGAACAATAATTTAGAAAATTCTGAATTTTAAAGAGTATTAGGAGGTGTACACAGTCAAATCTGAAGAATTTAGAATAAAGTTTCAGGGTTATTCACTGTGATGTTAAGATTGAAACAATCAAAGAGATATTATAATAAATGAATAAGGAATTCGAAATTTTAGAGAGAATTTATAGGTTCGAAGACTGTATAGATTAGTTATCTCAGAGAATCGCAGATTTCGAAAATATCGCATAAATTTTCAAACAACGAATCATATTTCTACGATGAAGATGAAATTTACCAAAATACTTTGAAGTGAACGCAGCAAATGTACGTAAAGATTTCCGAAAAGAAGAAATCAACGAGAAATTTTGAAAAAAAAAATTTGGTTTTTATATTGTACAAGTTTCGAATATTTCTAGTCTAACTTAAACGATTGGATAGAAATACCTGCAGGTCCAGTTGAAGAGCCTCCAGCTCCAGGGTGTTCGGAACCACGACCTCCACCTTCCACTGCTCCTGCGAAAATGATACAAGTTAATTCATTTAGTGATGAGAAAAGTATCGATAAGTATCGATACATATCGATACACGTCCGTATCGAGAAGTATTGATACTTCCTTCTTCTAACGATACTTATCGATATTTTTCATGTCTGCTGCGTCCATTGACATATAGAAATGGACCGATCACGCTGTGCGGAGCTATGAAATGGGGTTTAGAGAGAGAGAAAACATTTGAGCCGCGACCATGTCTCTTTCTAAAGAAAAGCTGATTGGTCAAGGGCATTTTCGATGGGTGGAGCTTAATAAAGTTCAGGACCGTGCCTTATAT
>WSXT02096993.1:0-11550 GCA_011762715.2 Neuroterus valhalla
GAAATTTTCCTTGCATCGTTAGTATATTATGTTATTTTAAATACTTATTACTCCTATTTTCTTTGTACAATTTATTAATTTCTCTAATATTTTTTCCTATATCAGATTTTACTACAGAAAATAGTAAAGCTTGCTATTATCAAATAGGAAACCTTCTTATAAAAAAAGTGAAAAGTAAGTAAGTAAAGTAAGTTTTTCTTAGTAAAAGTAGTAAAAAAGTTTCATGATTTAAATAATAAAATGCCGAAATTTTAGCATTACGCCCCAATTTGCTACCTTTTTTAGTAGTTTTTCTGAAATTTAGTTTCTTAGTGTAGTATGAACCAAATTAAATCTTTCCCAATCTTGTTCCCAACGTTAGAAGTATATTTTATGTTTCGTTTGTTTTTTCGAAGTAATTTAATATAGTGTCAATAGATTTTGAAGCTCAAGATATGCATATGAAGCGATAAATTTATATCTATTATTTTTAATCGAGATTTCAAACTTCTGAGTCACGAAATACAATAGGTTGATAAATGAATATCTAATCTAAATATATTGTATTATAGATCGGTTACCTTAGCGTGTCTTTCCAAAGACTACAGATATGGCTTTTTGATTTGAAGGACTACAGGATCCTTTCAGTACGCACATACGCAAATAGGTTTCAACCGGTGCCAACGCTGAATCTTGTGTTTAATGGGGATTCAAACCGTTGATAAGAATTCGTTTATTATTGTACCAGAAGATTACAAGGGATTACACAAGATTACACGTGGATTACATGAGATTACATGGGATTGAATGAGATTTCATGAGATTACATAAGATTACATGGGATTACATGGAAGAGTGTACACCAGATTACAACAGTGGTAGACCCCTCGATATAAAAGCAAAGATACAATTGTAATCAGTTGTTATTCAAATAAATGTTAATGCTGCATTTCATGCGTTTCCAATTCGGAATTGCTCATAGCTAAATTGTGAAAATTGTTTAATGATAATAAGTGTATAATATGATATGTGGGCGGCATGGTATCAGGGGTGAGAAAGGTCCTTGGGGTAGAACATGGAACTGAGGATAATGGGGAAACAAAGGACGGAGTAATGATGAGAAGAATTAAAGTGGATGAAAAAAGAGTAGCAGTAGTTTGTGTGTACAGGAGAAGAGAAGCGATGGAAAGTTATAAGGAGGTGGATTGGAGAAAAAGGAAAGGGGCTGGTATTGATTGGTGGTGACCTAAATGCATGGACTGGCGATCAGGGAGGAGAGTTATGGGATAAATAGGAGGAGGTGTTTATGAGGAAATCGAAACATAGAGAAACAGATCGAGAGGGTAGTGTATTTCTGAACTTGTTAGAAGAAGTGGGGTGGTTTATCTGCAATGAAAGAACTTAAGAGGACGAGGATGGTGAAAGACCATTCACGGGAAAAAGGGAAACCGTGATAGACTACATTAAAGCAGAAGAGAGGGTAAGAAAGCTAATGAAAAGAATGGAAGTGGAATGAAGAGAGTGATTGAAAAGGTAAAAGAAGTGGTAAGACCTGGAGGGAAGGGGGACATGGGAAGAAAAGGTTGGTGGGATGAGGAATGTAAAAGAAGTAAAGATAAAATAAAGGAGAGTGTAAGAGAATGGAGAAGAGGGGAGATCAGCAAAAAGGAGTATAATAGGAGAAAACGAGTATATAAGGGAATGTTGAACGAGAAAAAGCAGAAGAAGGAAAGATATATGGAGGAGGTAGAGCAAGCAGTAAAGGAAGGAAAGGTATGGGAGGTTATAAATAGGGAAAGAGGAAGAAGGAAGGGAGTGAATGAGGATATAAAAATGAATGAATGGACAGAGTATTTCAAAAGTCTGTTGGGAGGGGAAGAAAGAAAAGTTGAAGAAGAAGGAAAGGAGATTACAGAAAAAAGAGAGGAAGATACAAATGATATAAGCAGGGAGGAAGTGAACTAGGCAATAGAAAGGCTAAAAAGAAATAAAGCGACAGGAGAGGATGGCGTAGAGAATAAAGCTCTGAAGTATAGGAGGGAGAGTGTGAGAGAAGAGATGAGATGTGGAGAACCTGTAACAAAGTTTGGAGAGGAGAACGGTGGCCTAAAGAATGGAGGACGGGATTAGTGATTTCGCTAATTAAAAAAGGAGAAGGTAAAAAGATAGAGGAATATAGCTATAGAGGAATATAGGGATATAGAGGAATATAACTCTGATGTCGGTGGGCTTTGAGATCTATGCGGAAGTGCTCAGAAACAGGCTAGAAAGTCAAGAAGACAAGAAAGGAATTATCTCTCACAACCAGACAGGCTTTAGGAAAAGAATGGGAACAATCGATAATATTTACGTCCTAAACTATCTAGTGAACTATCGAGTCGAGGAATTCAATTACTTAGGGTTTTGGTTTGAATCAGGGGGAGGTAACGAGCTGCAAGTAAGAAAAAGGATAGAGAGTGCGAGTAGAATAATGGGCCAAGTTTGGGGCATAGGCAAGAGAAGGTTTAAGGATGACTGGAGCATCAGCACATGGATGTTTGATATGTTAGTGTGGGCAGTCGTGTGCTATGGAGTAAGAGTTTGGGGATGGAAGGAGGAAAAAAGAGTGGAAAGTCTTCACGAAAGATTTTCGAGGTGGGTTATGGGGGTAAGTTGGAGTTGTCCAGGGTATATGTTGAGGGAAGAACCGGGTAGAGAGAAAATGGTGGTTCGGCAAGTGAAGAGAGCATGGAAGTTTGAAGAGAAGCTGAAGAGGGGAGAGGGAAGCAAAATCGCACAAGCGTGCTTAAAGGAGATTAGGTCTAGAGAGAAGAGAAGCAATACAGAAGTATCGAAATGGGAACAAGAGAGACAACGAACGGGAAAAGAATGTTGTTTTCAAGAAGGGTATGTAGAATGGCAGGAAATAGAATTGGAGATGACTATAAGGCACGGAGAGGAAAGGCGGAGCAAAATATTGAATCACAGTATAACAGGTGATATAAGATGGTTAAATGGGTGGGGGAACCAGAATACCTGACAAAGTTCAAAAAGGAGACTAAGTGAAGTAGAGTGTTACGGTTTAAAATGGGAGAGGGAATGAAAGCGTGTAGAAACTGGATGGATGAAGAAAAGTAAGTATGTGGAATGTGTGGCAATGAAGTGGAGTCGAGGGAACATGTGTTAGAGGTGTGCACTGGAGAGGGAGAGGAAGAAAAGAGTGTGAGTGATTGTGTGCGAGAAATATTGTATAAAAGTGGTCAGGGAGTAGACTGGAAGAACTAAGGGAAAGAAAAAAGGGTTTGTCCGGATGAAAGCACGTTAGATATGGAAAGTAAAAAAATCGAGAAATCTGTAAAATTGAGAGATGATCAGAGGAAACGGAAGCCCTGGAAGCTCGATCATGCGAACTTAGTATCGATGTAAATAGTAGCAAATAGCCGAAAAATTAGTTGTTAAGCGTTATACTTGAGCTAGAATAAGTATTTTAAGGCACTTATGTAACCTATTGTAGAGGGACCGGAGGCCCTCAAACCCGTAAGAGGGAAGAGAATAAATTACATACACATACACGGTATAATACGATATGTACGTAAAGTTTAAATTTGATAGTATGGAAACATGTGATACCGAATTTTTGAGATTAGAAATGATTTATAATCAAGTTCGCCGGCTCTTAAATTTGAAATTTTTGAAATCATTAGACTAGAATTCGAACTGGATGCAATTGAGCTTCAATTCGTGTTTGGAGTAGATGCTGAATATTTATTATGTCAGACTATAGGGATGCCAGTTAAGTTAGATATGCATGGTAAATTGTGCAGCAGGCGCGAATACAAAATACCTTGTGTGCATCGAAGCTCATCAATAATTTTCGACTGTGATTGACGGAATTCGGAAACAACATTGACAGAAAGGACGAAGATGGCACGTTTTCCCATGAAAGCCTTTCTCTATGTTATCAGGTGAATATCATTCATGTAAAGCTGCAATATCTGGCACAGCGTGATACTATAGGCGCACAATAAAATTAGGTTTCCATTCAGATATGCATGTCTAGGAGAAGCATTGAATTCAAGAGTAATGCTTGAGTTTCAATGAACCAAACATGAACAGCGTAGTTCTGATAATTATATTTCTGATGTGGATCCGTTAAGTTTTTAAATTAGCCAAGAAACACGCACGCCATTCCTCTTACTTCTTGTCCATTTTTACATTCTTATCAGAGAATATATTGGGACTGTGTGAGATTTGACCCCTTCCCCTCCGTTTTTGTCAAATATCCACGTTTTGAGACCCCATGAACCAGAAACAGGTTTTTGCGAAAGAGTCTGTCTGTCTGCCTGTATGTCTGTCTGTTAGCACGATAACTTTCGGAAAAACTAATCGATTTAATTGGCCTTTGGTAAGCTCTTCCAGTGTCAGAAACTGAAGGTCAAGTTCGTTAGCCAGCTATTTTGAACCAAAAATGAAAGAGGGGGAGCATTTTGAAAATTTTTGAGACCATTTTCTTCAAGACTTGATCATTTTCAGGACAGCTTCCTGTAGTGAGTAATAAGTGGAACAATTTATTTCTATTATTTTTTTTTATAAGAACAAAATTTTCAGAGTTACGGCATTTTAAAAATTCGCAAATATAAACAAAAATAAGAATTTTCAACTAAACAACGGAAGATATGAAAAAAAAGTATGGTATAAGGGACCAAAAATATAAGTCGAGTTCGTTAACCAGCTGTTTTTGAAAAAAATCTTGGACATTTTCTCGAAGGCCTAAAAATTTTAGGTACGGTTAGGTACGATTATTCAACCGCTTTCGATTTTGAAATATTTTAGGGAGGGACGGGCCACTGTGTTTATTCAGTGGAATTGGAGTATTTTACAATTTAAAAGTTTCTTTTGTCAAAATATACATAAATACGCAGAGTATTGGAAGAGCGTAGTCTGTGTAGGACGAAAAAATTCGAAGAAGTATATATTTTTAAAAAAAATTTTTAATCTAAAAGAGTTAGAGTTCATGGTTTCTCGTCTAACTTTTTTGGAAAAATTTCCTTCCACAGTCGATACACGCATCGTCAATTAAAAAACAAGTGCCGTGGAACTAGCCCTTGCATTTGCTGCAACGCAACAAGTTATTACAAAAATTAACAATCATTCGGGCAACTAATTTTTGAAAAGTTCACTCTCAGATCATGTGGAAACAAATCCATCACTATATATATATATATATTTTTTTTTTTTCCAACAAATGTTTATTATGAAATCCAATGTGTAAATCATAAAAAGAATGTTTGTGGTTCATAAAACTGATTTTTAAAAGTTGGTGTGTCCTGCGAAAATGGTATGTTATTTTAGGCAAATACGTAAATTAATTGATTAAAACCAAAATCGTATTATCAATTACAGAATCAAAGTTTCATTTGATAAGAATCAATTTTAATTTGAGTATAATTTCCAATTGAAAGTAAATACAAAATACTGAGTCGGAAAGTCAAATTTTGAGGCTTTGAATTTGATATTTCTCTGTCGCGGCGTGCCACATATTCACGATTGTCTAGCCAATGAAATATGTTTTTCACGTGTAAACTGAGAAGACACTTTTTTCCTAATTACCATAGCAACATTTATACATTTATCATAGAAATTCAAAAATATTTACGATAAAATAAGTTTTTGCCATTTCTCGCCTAAAAACACAGTCCATTTTTGACAAATTATGAGGCATCGAAGTTTCTCTTATTACATCCTTCTAAAAACTTAGGACAAGTTTCAGACAAATTTTGGATTCCGAAATTTGTCCAAAAATCAATCCGGTTTTTGTCTTCCGGATTCTATCCGAAAGTGTCCGCAATTTGTCCTATAGAAGGAGCACGAAATAAAATCTGGGTTTCATCCAGTAGAATCTGAAAGTTGGCCGGTGTGAAGGATTCAATCAACCCGGAAAGAATCCCTTCGAGTCCATGTTTTGTACGGTATAGCGGATGGTATTAATACGAGTTGTGTCCGATCAAGTCGGTTTTTTCCTACGGTCTGAAGAATGTGATCAATCTGAATTGTGTGCGGTCATGTCCGTTTTTTAGACGGTCTTCCGGATGTGGTTAATCCGGATTTTGTCTATTCGAATCCGTGTTTTGTACGGTCTGAAGAATACGATCGATTCGGATAATATCTTGTCACAACCGCTTTTTTACGGTCTTGCGTATGTGATCAATGAGGATTGTGTCCGCTCTCGTCCGTTTTTTGTACGCTCTTTCGGATATGATTATCTCGGGATGTGTCCGGTCGACTCTGTTATTTGTACGGTTTTCTGGATGTGATTAATCAGGTTTATGTCCGTTCAAGTCCGTGTTTTTTACGGTCTGGAGGATTAATCGGACCACTTCCCGTTTTCACTTCACTGAAATACAACTCAAAGCTGCGGATTAACTTCGGATAGGATCAGACTATTTTCGGAGTCGATAATTTTGAACGTACCGATTTCGGATTCATTCGGATCTCTTCCCGTTTTTTACTTCAACAAAAATTGGTTCCAGGTTCTGAATTCTGGATTCATTTCAGATAGAGCCAGACTTCTTCTGGAGTCGATGTTTTTGAACGGGTAGATTTCGAATTCAATCGTACCACTTTTCGTTTTCACTTCAAAAAAAAAATCTCAGGTTCTGAATTCCTGACCTTCGGACAGAGCCGGACTATTTCCGGCTTCGAAGTTTTTGACCAGATAGATTTCGGATTTAACCGGACCACTCTCCGTTTCCAATTTAACAAGAATAATTGCAGGTTCTGAATTCCGGACTGATTTCGGATAGAGCCGGACTAATTCCGGAGTCGATGTTTTTGACCGGACAGGTTCCGGATTTTACCGGACCACTTTCCGTTTTCAATTTAACAAGAATAATTGCAGGTTCTAATTCTGGACCGATTTCGGATAGAGCCGGATTATTTCCGGAGTCGATGTTTTTGACCAGATAGATTTCGGATTCAGCCGTACCACTTTCCGTTTTCAGTTTAACAAGAATAATCTCAGGTTTTGAATTCCGGACCGATTTCGGATAGAGCCAGTCTATTTCCGGCTTTTGTGTTTTTGGCCGGATAGATTTCGGATTTAACCGGACCACTCTCCGTTTTCAATTTAACAAGAATAATTGCAGGTTCCGAATTCTTGACTGATTTCGGATAGAGCCGGACGATTTCCGGAGTCCATGTTTTTGAACAGACAGATTTCGGATTTTATTGGACCACTTTCCGTTTTTACTTTGGCCAAAAAATTTCAGGTTTTCGGTACAGTTTTTGGATATAGATCGGACGGGTTTTGGAAAAAATTCTCGATTGGGATCGATTTCGGATGAATTCGGATGAATTTCGGAATCCAGTTTTTTCCACTCTTTCAAAATCGACAAGAAAAATTTAAAAATAACAAAAAATGGTGAAGTTATTTTCAAATTTTGAAAGAAAAATCCAAAAATAACCACTATTCAATTGCATCCAATGGGTTTCGAAGGCAATTCGCAGAGTCGTCATTTCGATGGGTTCTTTTTTCCTGGGCAGTAGGAAAAATATAATTTTGTTTCTGCCCAAATACAAATATACCCTTGATAAAAGTTTATGACAAGTTGGCTGCATATTATCTATCACTATCGAAAATTTCAACGGAAACAAAGGTAGTACTGTTTCGAAAAAATTTGGTGTTTTAATTTTTTTTTTAAACAAAACAGTTCTCCACTTTGTACTCTTTCTTGATTCGTCTTATCGTCTTTGTAAGAGTAAAAAAGACTTGACAAACTGAGACAAGAATACCTCCAGACAAATGTTACAATTTATTATAAAAATAAGTCTTCAAGTTTTTGGAAAATTAAAAAATTTATATGATTTTCAAAACAATGATTATTGTAAAAGACGATATATTATGAAACTAGCGGAAGCTTCCTTTTTTTATCGATGAAAGATAATTAGACTATTTGATTGGATTATTTTTTATCTTTCCGTCGAGTTTTTCATGTATGGAATTTCCATGGTTGGGAATTTACATGTCTGGAGTTCTCCATAGCATCCATGCTGAAACATAGACTGTGCCTAATTCATACTTATAGATATTGCTGAAGCATTGGATGTAAAATGTCACTAATTTGTTCTTCGAAATATCAGAGCAACGGGAAAAACATAATGTATCATAAAGTACAGCTCGTTCAGAAATTTCAAAAGTTTGCGTCCACTATAAGAGGATATACATCGGTAGACACACATGATTCTATCAGCAAATCAGTAGTTGATAAGAGATACAGATCCTTTGATTTCTAACCGTTGTATTGTTGTCATAAGAAATTTAATTAAATTGTTATTGAGGTAGAGTACCTAATGTTAATTCCTGCATAATGTGAAATGAAACAAGTTATCTCACAATTCACATTTAACTCATCTTATAAGTTGCGAACAATATTTTTTGATATTGTGAAAATCATGCTTCTGGATCTCTATCTTTACGCATTTTAGATATTCGGTTATCTCAAATTATCAATAATACGGACAAATCTACTACAGTCATACTTTTTCCATACTTTCAGCATAATTTAGATACTTGAACTATATTTTAGTGATGTATAAATAATGTTTTGACAAATATATTTGTTATTTGAAACATTAAACTTTTCTTGTTTACTTATATTCGTTTTTTGTTTTGTGTGAAATAGAAAATATACCTGGTTACCTTTTTCCAAATTTCATTTCTAAAAGTATTAATAATAATATTGTAAAGTATGAGTTTACTTCTATCACAATGAGTTGGGAAATAAACTATCTTTACTATGAGAAAAACAAAGTTTTTGTTGTTTTTTCAAATACTTTTATTTAAAAACATAAAAATACGGTAATTTTTTGAACAAGAAGTATTATGAATAACGGCACCGTATTTTATAGTACATGAAAAGTAACCTTGATGAACTTTCCAAAAGTGAAAGGTACATTTTTCAATTTGCTAATGCCTTCTTCTTTTTACATTTTTCACTGTCAGTAAGATTTGATATTATAGGTGGCTGGAGATTCCCTAGAACAAAACATACGTGTAGTATGTCATCCATGCAAATTCAAAAGTTTCTCCGTTATCTTCTTCAAAATTTGATGTGTTCCTAATCGCTGCATGATTCTTTCTTCATGAATGCGTAAATGTTTTTCTGCCCCCACATACTTTTGATTTTGAACATATGAATCCTCCTGGTGTTATTCCAATGAAAACTTTTGCAGTAAAATCTTTTCTGTATGTTGAATAAAAAAAGACACGATAATCAACAGCAGATGGAATTTATATCCGGAACTCAGTGCAATCAAGAATCACTCGAGTATCTATTTAATCTGGATAAAAACACTCTGGCATGATACCCATCAACACATATTTTTCCGGCCAAACACTAAATCAGCTGTTGTGCTAGCCTAATGTTGCAGCATTGTATAAAATATTCTAGAAATAGTAGTTCTATGTACACGAAAAAGAACACTTATTGCTAAAAATGTGAGTCCAAGCTTCATTTCCATGAGAAATATAAACAATATATCTTCTTTTCAAATTTTACCATTTTCTGCAGAGTCAGGTAACCTTCGTAGAAGAAAGTTGAAATTATTGATGGTTACACCAGCCAAATCTTCAAGTGGTTCATCTTCAGTCACAGATTTATTCCATGAAAATTTTTTTTATAATCACATTCGTCAAGAGGAACATTAGATCCAACTGAAGCATCGGCAAAAGTTTTTGTAGGGGTACCACATCTTTTTTCTTTAAATGTTTTTATCACTGAAACAACTTTGATTTTTTTATTATTCGCATTTCCACATAATCCGGTTTGAATTTCTACATGATTCTGCGATGACGCAGGGCTTGTGTATACAAATCTATTGCAAATAGAAGTTTTTTGTGGTTCAACGTAGTCAGAATCAAGAGCGATGTACACTTGACATGCTTGATCACAATGTTCCTGCTCAATATCGGTTTGTCCTTCTTCAAGATTAGTAATTAATAATTCTTGAATTGAAATATCCATTGATACGTCAGAAATATTTATTTGGACTGATTTTGGAAACCTTCGATTCATAAACCGATTGCGTCTGCAATAATGATAAACATGTTTCAAGGGGGGAAATAGGTCTAGGAAGGAGTTTTTGTAATGATTTTCATGATTTTTTCTGGCAATGAACGAATGGATGTAATTTATTTATACTTTGTAGACATTTTGGACATATATTTACGAAGAAGTTGTGAAATTTTCAAATTTTTTTATTGAGAAACATGGAAGATATCGGCTGCTGCCCATAAAGCGTCACCACTGGAACTCGGTTCTTGTGTACATTCTGGAGGCCACAGTTTTTATCCGAAATCAATAGGGTTCAGAATTTAACTTCGGCACATATATAGTTTCTATTTGAACCCCATTCCAAAAGAAAAAATCTGCCCGCTGCGCGGGCACATTCTCATAGCGCGCTTCACGCGTGGCTCGCTTCGCTCGCAAGTTTGAGCGCGCCTACGGCGCACGTCATTCGAATCTCGTGCTTCGCGCTCGATAATATATTTACCTCGCGCTACGCGCTCGGTTTGTTTTTGACCTCGCGCTTCGCGCTCGGCTTCATACGTGCTTGATTCAGTTTACAATGCATGTAATGCATAAACAGAGTTGCGTATTTCGCAAAACTGCTGAAAACCTCCACTTCTATGAAGATTATTGATTTTTTTTATATTTTTGATGAAATTCGTTGTTATATTTAGTTCACTTAAGGCTCTACTGGCCTTAAAGAACACATTCTCATTACAATACTCGCCACTAATATTTACATCTCGCATATTTTGGCTAGCAAATTGAATGTTACATTGTTTAAATAGCGTTATCACGATTAAAACAAAAATATACACCTTGTTGAAAAAAATTTCATGTAAAACTTGTAGAACAATAAACAATTTTTCTAATAATTTTTTCTTCCTGTCTCTTATGGTTTGGCTTAAAGATGGAATTTTTTTTGTGAGTGCGTTATGGCGATTAAAACGAAAACTATTCTTCTCATCGAAAAATAGTTGACAGTAAATTTGTAGATTTTTTGAAGGTAAACAATTTGTGTAGTTTCAGTTTTCTTTATACCTCGCATTGTTTTGTTCGAAAATGGAATTTTTCAATTTTGGTAACATTTTTCACGATATTAATTAAAAACTACACATCCTATTGAAAAATGGTATAATTATATAACATTTATAGTTTTTTTTTAAATGAATAATTCTTGTTCTTAACATTTCTCCGCACCTTGCATAGTTTGACCAAAAAATGAATCTTCCTATTTTTCATTCACTTCTTACCTACTACAAGTAACAGTACTCACAATTTTTGAATCTTAGAAAAAAAAAATCCAAAAAAATGTTCAAAATGCTCCCCCTCTTCTATCTTCGATCCAAAACAGATGGTTAACGAACTCGATTTGTATTTTTGGTCCCTCAAAATGGATGCCAAGGCACGATCGAATATGATCATTCTTTCGAAAGTTATCGAGTTATCAGATTATTACATTCTCATCATAATGAGAAGGTATTGGTTTTATGTGAAAATTGACATTCGCGGAATTTATGAAATC
>WSXT02097004.1:0-11550 GCA_011762715.2 Neuroterus valhalla
TTCGCGCAGGATGCTTATGCACGCGCGAGAATAGTGAGCTCCTATTGGTTATTTATAACCTTCAATAGTTCAAAAACCATTGATCGTACAACATTTTGCAACTTGAAATTTTTGTTCAGTTTTGCACAAGGAATTCGCACATACAAGGAATATGATGAGTTGAGGATCACCCTGTATACTCTGAGCGAGGCCACCTAACTGCGAAAAACGGAACACACCGTCCGTCACATTCAATGGGACTGAAAATGGCTCTAAATAGAATGATGTATCAAGCATGGCACCAACACAGATATCTCTCTCTCTCACTCTCTCTTTTTCTTCCACCCTCTCGTTCTGGTGTAGTATATGTATAGCGAGTGAAGTGTACATCACACATGTACAAAATTGAATTGCTATATTGCAATAGATTGTATATTTTACATAACATTGACTAGAGATTAATTCATGTCTACATATTACACTTGAAACTGACAAACTTTATTAATTCAACTTCTTTGAAATTTAATGTTCCAATTGCGATCAACTCTATACTTCCTGCTTTAATGTTTCTTTTGCTGGCGTGCATGTATGCATAGAGTGAGGGGATAGCTGTTTTCCTCCAATCGATGAATGAAATAACAATCAAATGTATGTTTTTTCTTTTAACACGAAAGGAGCAAAGCTTCGGTCGGCGTTCCCGCGACCGCTCTACTTTTTTTTGAGGGCTTGCCTGAACGGACAACTGACGAGTGTTCCAAATACTGTATTGCGTCACTGTATGATCTACAGATATGTCCTAGCTGTTAAACGTATGCCGCCAGACTCGCGACAAGTGATGGATGATTTTAGAAACATTGTGATTCATTAAGTACCGGCTAGGTCGCCTGATAAGTCTGGCGAAATAAGAAAAGTACCTTATTTCGCCCGACGGACTATGCCCTGGCTGGGTAGGCTGGAGAAATAAGGCAAGTACGTTATTTCGCCCGTCATAGAATGTACAAGATAAGTCAATAATTGAAAGCTTTCAATGAACAATTAAGGTTACGGCTGCGTGAATGAAATATGTATACAAAATGTTGCAGAGTTTGAAAATATGTGTTTTGTTGTATTTCATCCTACATGACCTAAAATCTGACAAACTTTGGCCACTGCTCTGGCTGTAAGGTAAGTGCCCTGTAAAAAGGAGAGCATTGAAGTGGATTACATGACATTCAAAAAATTGGACACTTCAATGCCTATAAATCTAAATGAATTCAGTTTTTGCCCGAACGTCAACTTTGCGGCATTCAAATGCATTTATTGTATTCCATATATCACGCCAGGACAGCATTAAGTGGCATTTGACTAATTTGGTCATTCATCAGCATTGAATGGCATTGGTTCCATTACATCGCTCTGATCACTGACGGCATTACATGGCATTCAACTAATAAGGTATTTCAATGTCATCCAATGGCATTAAATCGATGCCATCACAATGAAGCCACTTTAATGCCACTATTTATTTGTGAATTCAAAATGATTCGAACGAAGACACTCGAATGGCAGAAAGCGTATCCGGACAAAACCGGGATTCGTTTGGATTTATATGCATCGAAGTGTACAATTTTTTTAACGCCATGTTATCCACATCAATGCTCTCCTTTTTACAGGTTGGTGGTAAAGTCAAACGCGCTTAATTCTTAATTTGATAATACTTTGCAATTTACATTCACTGCGCTCACAAATTGTAAGATTCATAACAAATTATGCACAATATTATAAGATATGTAAAATATACATCGAACTTTTTAGTCATCAGTTACAAAAAGCAAAAACTTCTACATTAAGAGGGTCGATCATGAAAAAGTCCTTCTGCGATACTATATGCATTCTAGAAAAATAACATTTTGCGATTCAAGTAGGGTTAATAGTAGGATTATTAATCAATAATTAGCAAAATAAGCAAAAAGGTTGACACTATTGTTCTTTAGAACTTGAATACTTGTAAAAAATTCTGAATACAGACAATATTCTGGAAGAGAAGGATTTTCATGAAGTTAGTAACCACGAAATTTGGAAGCCTACGATTCAACTACCCAGAAATTTCAATTTAAAATATTAAAATCATAAATATACAAATAAGGAGTGGCAGTACAGAACCAGATAAGCATAATTTTGGAATTTCATAAATATATAATTGGAGAAAAAAATATATTGAATTACTTCCTAACGTCCGAAACGCGAGTTGAAATACGCAACTCCTGGAAATTAAATGGAAAACCAAGAATCTAACGAACGAATTTGGACAGACACATTTAAATATACCTTTACTTATACGAAAGATAAAGAAGAGAGAAAGAAAGGGATATGATTTCCAGGAGTTGCAGATTTCAGCAGAATTTTGATTAAAAATGGTGAATAAGAGCTTGTTTTCATTACTCTGATTTTTTTCCTCTCTTTCACCTTGCTTTTTCGTTACACAATCTCTTATTTTGAAATAACGTACTTGCCGTATTTCGCGAAACTCCCCTGCCAGTACATAATCTGTCGGGCGTAATAAAGTACTCCCTTTATTTCGCCAGACTTGTCTGGTGATTTATAAACTCCGATTCATTACATCAAGCGCATGTTGTAACCGTTCATTTGAAACACAGTATAGAGACTTGGGATGAGTTTTCTCTCTATTGCTCTACCATACAGAGGTACGTTCGTTTTCGAGAGGTAGAATGCTTCATCATTTGGTAGACTTAAGAGAAGATGTTCATATTTTTATGTCAGATCCCAACACTGACTGGGCTCAAGAATTAGGTGACAGCACTTGGGTCACAAAACTTCGTTGCATAGCTGATATTTTTGAGCTTCTGAACGATCTCAATCTGAACATGCAAGGTGCGTATACATTGACATTATTTCAGTTCAGTATGCGATCGAGGGTTTCTTGATCAAATTTATTACTGAATCACGCAGTTCGAATGTTATCAGTACGATGCTTTTTTTCACTCGCTGAGTATCTCAAAAATGACATCATCGATTCCAAAGTAAAAATGCTCATTATAGAACATTTTAAAGTATTGAGGACTGACATTCATGAGTTTCTTCCTCAGCAGCGTAAGTTTGTAAATAGGTGTGTCCTCAATCCTTTCAAATCAGTTTTAGTCGAGCATGCCCGAGTAGAAACAAAAGCTCAACATCAGCTCATTGATCACTTTGTCAAGAGCTGCTGAAAATTGATTTTCAGGGGTACACCGCTTCGCAATTTTGGGTTTCCATAAAACGGAAATATCCCGAACTTGCAGCAACAGCTCTTGAAATTTAAGTTCAGTTCAACACGCCCTTTTTATGTGAGGTAGGCTTCTCGTCAATAGGTCACTTAAAAATTTATTTTAGGAATAGATTGGAAGACGTTGGAAACGATGAACTACATTGAAATATTATTAAGTTCCTTGAAATATCTTAAATTATTTCGGAATATTCTGAAGTATCAACAAGTACTTGAAATATTCTGATATACATGAAGTATCTTGAACTATGTGAATAATCCTGCAGTGCATTGAAATATTCTACGGTATCTTGGGATATCTTGCATTACCATGAAATATTCTAAAGAGTCGTAGAGTATTCGGAATATCTTGAAGTATCTGGAATATCCTGAATAAGGTGAAGTATCTTGGAGTATTTGAATTATAATGAAGTACATTCAGATATTCTGAAGGAACTTGAAATATCTTAAATTACTCTGAAGTATCTTGAAGTACTTGAAATATCCTGAAGTATGTCGAGTATCTTAAAGTATGTGAATCGTGCTGAAGTACATTGAAATAATCCGAAGTATCTCAAAATATGTTAAATCATCTGAAGTGTATCGAAGTATTTGGAATATCTTGAAGTACCTGAATTTCCCGAATTATCTTGAAGTCAGAGGAAGGTGTACACTTTCCAGTCAAGTTGTTCACTCCTCGGATTCATTAATAGAATGACTTATTTGAACAAATCTGATTTTTAGGAACCCGAGAATTTGAAGTCCTCGTACGGATATTTGCCAGAACATTGATTTTTAAGTATTTGAGGAAATTTTCAGATCCGTTCGATCGTGAAAAAATCACAGGTTTAAAATTTGAAACTTTTATATTGCTAATATGAACGCTTGAAAAAAAATTGAATTGTAACTTTTTTTTTCTCTTCGCGTGACCGTTCTGACAGTGGAGCCCTAGCGTGAAAAACTGACCCAAGTTGAAGAAACCTTTTCGCATATGGGAGTTTTACTTTCAAAATTTTCGATAAAACGGGGCCAAGATATTTTCCACTCAGCATTGGATTTTTCAACCAATCCATTGTGCCGAAAATTCTGCAGGGTATTCCATAATGAAGGTTATCCGTAATATTTAGTTATTGTAGAAAAATGGCTTTTGAAGTTGGATATGTAGTTGTAAATCCGCCGCGCGGCCACGTGTCCAATTTTTTATAACATTGAAAACCTGCGATCATATTTATATTGTGCAGTGATCGTGTGTGTATCGTTTGAAAATGCATACATAATTTAAGCATTACTCGATGAGAAAGACATTTAGATATGAGAAAAAAATAGAATAATAAAACTCGAAGCACTTTCTGTGAATATATTGATGACAGTCATCAAAATTTTGCCTAATTCGCTCCGCAAGCTGTTACTCGACAACCATGTCAAACATGGTAAACCTATTTGGCGACCTCCCCATAAATACCCAAAGACTAGTTCCACTTTCGAAATATTTAAGTGGATTTCTCAAATTTATAGTCTGTCATATTACAGAAAAAAAAATTATGCATGGTACTCGCCACTACCTTCAACCTAACACTTTTGATACTCGACGTTTTCTAAAAATCCTTTTTCCTCCGTGTGGTGTTGTGCATGGTGCTATTGGCAAATGAATTCATATCAGATGGATGCGTCGATATATTCTCTTAGTTCAAGAAAATCTGCTTGCAATCCATGCATACGGTACCAAGTAAATATTTCCATGAAACAACACCCGAAGGGTATTGTCAGCATAAAAACTTAAGATTCACTTCAACAACGTCGAATTTACCGAATCCAACAACATTCCGTTCTGAGTCTATAGTGAAAATATAGCATTACTTAGAAGAATAATAATAGAGTTATTTATACCTTCATGAGCTGTTTTGAAACTGTCGATGGTAGAATTTATCCAAATAATGCGAGGTTCCAATTGGAATTTAGACAGGCGATCTTTCTTTAAATCTTGTATTGCAGCGATGAATGCCTTATGATAATTTTCATCGCCGGCATAAAATATGGCACCTATGGGAAAAGAAACAAATATTCTTATTTGTAATAATTGTGTGCGAGCCTGTTCAAATATATATCATAAAAGGTAATAAGAGTGTTAGAAAAATTTTGTCCACATAATTTGTTCATGATTCTACGTAGTGATCACGCACCAGCGAGTGTAGAATGAGAAAGAAATAGTCTAGAAAATCAATATATTATGCTCCGCGTAGACGGACCTGAAAGCCAGTGCGTCAAAAACGAGAGAAGAGAGTTCAAATGAATTTGAAGAGGACGTTCACATCAGTTGCATCAATATCACTTGTAATGCAATTCCTTGGTAACCACATTCCATTTTATTGTAGGTCGAACCAACACTTCTGTCTGAAGTTCAGCTATAGAGTTGGAATATTTTTTTTACTATCTACCTTTTATGGGTCTGGGAGCCTTTGCATAACCTGTCCTCTATCCTTTCTACATACCTCAATACCAATTTGGTGGTGAGGGGGACCTACGGCTTGAAGTAGGTTTCGAACCACCAAGAGCAACAGCTACTTAGTACTCGAAGTGCCTTTCTTCTCTGGAAGTGCCGGGCCCACGACTATACGTGAACCGCCGGATCACGCGGGAATTGCAACTACATCCAGACGCAGTATATCCAAAGCTCATGCCTTAGCTCCCACGACTAACTGACGACTCCATCTACAGCGTTAAAATTGTACAAATATGAATTAAATAACCTGATTCATTTGAACTACTATTTTTTACAATTATCTCTGTGACATTGAATGCTTGTTATTTGGAGAAGAATTAGTTAGCAAAAATAAGAAGCCTCGAGTGACATATTTCAAGTTAACGAGTTGAGAAAGTAGATCAACGTATGGGTTCTATAATGATAATTCCTTTCAATAAAATCGCTTGAAACGCTTGAAAAAACTGTGCTTAACGTAATTCATGAAATTAGGTTGGTGTTTCTGCAATTAAATTTTTGAAATGATTCAAAACATTAAAAACGATTTTCCAGCATTCGTGAATAGTTTTGAGTGTCATCAAGCCACAATAAGAACCACTGAATGTTACATCAACTGTTGCGGTTTTTGGCCCGAGGCATACGATGATTCTAATTTTGATTCCCAACTTCATATAGAAGAGGTTTGATGAATATTAATAATTCAGAGTCCAAAAATAAAACGAAAACTCAAAATAATGTTCCACAAAATCAAACACCTGAGGGTTATGTATAACACTAAATTTAACAAGAACAGATTTAAGTACAGAGGAATTCTCAGAATAACAATGTTGAAGACAGTAGATTATGGATCCATACGCATTAGTGTGAAAACGAAGCACAAATAGAGATTTAAGACCAAACATGACAATTTCCAGAATCTTTGGAAGATGAAAAAGACCTTTCACCAAGCAGCAAGTCAATGTTGGCCAACTCAGTCAACGAATTGGCACAATGTATGAAGGGGCTCATCGAGAGAATTACCATGCTTACAGGAGAGATCAGGAAAAATGCCCAGCAGCAGAATGCCTTAGCTAAAACCAGTTTCGCAGAAATCAGAATAATGTCGGAGAAAATATCCGAGAGATCACAGAAAGAGGTATCAAACATATTTAATTCTACCTCAATTGACCCGAAAAATGAAGACGGTCAATTATCTGTAAATTTAGATAATCCAAACTGAAGGGATTAGTCCCTTTATGATTTGAATTGAACCGTTCTGAAAATAAATTGGAAATTCAACTTCAAATATACACAGCAAAGTAAGTTTTGAAAGAGATTACAGGTTAACAAGCAAAAGTAACTCCGAAATCTGGGTGGATCACTTAAATTCAGAACTAGTCTTGAACGATTTAGAAGAGATTATAGAACACCTAGAGAAATTCGATGATCATACATCAGAGAAAACTGAGAAGATGAAAATTTTGGTTAAAGATATAATTATCTCACACTTGGATGATCAATATCATAGGAAGGTTCTGAGTTTGAGTGAGTCATCAGATATACTAAAGAAAATGAGAGAAATCAGAAAAACAGGAACAAACATGACTGATACATATGTCAGAGAAAAACTATATACCATAAAAAGAGAGAAGAGAGAAAAAATTCATGATTTCAATGAAAGGTTCGATTCAATAGTGACAGAGTACGAAAATTGTAACCCTCAAACTAAACTTACTCAAGAAAAAATCAGATCTGCTTACTACAAAGCTGTAAAGTACAGTTGTTCTGAACTGAGATCTGCAAGCTTGTTCAGAAATCAGTCAGACTCACCCATGACAATGGAAGAAATGAGAAATTGTCTGCTATGTTCGCGTGGACCTCAAGAACCACAAGGGCACCGAATGTCCAAATAAAGAACAAAGGTTAGAATCCAATCAATATAAAGATAATAACAATATGAATAAGGGTGAAAATAGAGGTAGAGTTTTGAATATATTCAGAGGTAGAAACAGAGGTAGAGGTCATATAAGAGGCAGAGGTTCAAATAGAAGCAATAGGGTGAAACCATACGATGAAGATCATAGACAGAATAAAACCACGATGAAAAACGGAGCGAAACAAGCAGGTAAGAATGCACACAAAGCTCAGAGTAACAAAAGAATTAGTTTTATAGCAGATTCAGGAGCTACAAAACACATCATTAAGAAGGGTTTATTGTTAAGGGAGTTCGTAAAATTTCAGGGAAAGAGATAAGGAGCGCGAATAAAATGAAAGAGCTAATATTAAAATAGATGGAAGAGGAAACCTATATTTAAAAATAAACAAAAAGGAAGAGATCTTGTTATCAAACGTCATATCAGCCCCTAACATATCCGAAAATTTACTTTCACTCAGAAAATTCGCAGAGGCAGGCTTCGGTATTTACTTAGATGAACAATCACTTAGAATTTGCAATAGAGACTCAGGAGAAACTTGTATAGAATGCAAATATCAAAAACCAAACCGGTTAATTGAATTCGAAGTTCAGAGCAATAGAGAATCAGACGATAGGTACGATAAGAATACAATAACTGCAAACATGGTTTCTATGGAAGATTTCCTGACTCAAACTCAAACGCATACGAAAAATGTGATTGAAACTCAGATGTCGTGTGAGTTTGGGAGGGAGGAAAACCAGGAAGTCTCCAAAGAAACTGATAGCGTCATTAACGAATCACAAATTGAAATATTAGATTTTAACAAAACAATTCCAGAATCAGATATTGATAAAATAAGGCAAAAAGATCGAGTGAATAGTAAATCAGAAGCAACAAAAAATATTAGTAAAGGAATGATATAAAACCTTAGGTTAGGTCGCACATCATTAGAATACCTAAAACATGCAAAAATATGGAGAAAAACTTAGAAAAATTAAGTTCAGCAAAGATATCCTAGACTGTGACCTGTCATATCCAGGTAGCAATGAATTCATCGTATCATTTACAGATGACTACTCGAGAAACGCAAGACCTTTGTGTGTTCAACATAAAAATGAAACAGGTCTCTGTCTAGAAGAGTTTTTAGAACACATGAGAAATCTGATCGGGAAAAGTGAAAAAGTATGCTACAGCAGAGCTGATAACGGTACAGAGTTTACTGGTGGAAAATTTTTAGAGGTAATGTCAAAAGAAGGAATAAGCAATGATCTTGTTCCCCCCTACGCACCAGAGTTAAACGGTGCAGCAGAGAGATTCAATAAAACCATCCAGAACAAAATCAGAGCTTTAATGATAGATTCGGGAATACCAAGAGGAATTTGGGTGTTGGCTACAGAAGCAGCCATACACATCTATCACAGAACCACACACAAGAGCATAAGATTTAGAACACCATTATCATTAGTAAACCCAGAGAAAAACCGACACACAGAGGACATCAAGAGATTTTGGAAGCTTAGCATATATCAAAGTACCGATATAAGAGAGCAAATTTTCAGGGAAAGCCCTAAAGGCAATCCTGGTAGGGTATACACCAACAGGGTACCTATTATGGAATCCCAAAACCAAAAAACTTGTAGCTTCAAGACACGTGAAGTTGAACGAAAAATTAGTCTATAAAGATAATCGCAAAGCTTACGAAGCAGACAGAGAAATGCCAGAGTTTGAAAAGGAACCTCAACCAGAAGTGGAGTCAATAACCAATCAAGAAGCAGAGAACAACAGCTACACCCAATCGGAGGAAACTTTGAAACCTAAAAGAGGAAAAACAGAGAAGAGGAAAAATATACAAAGTGAAGAAAGAAAACCAGAAAAGAAAATTAGAAAATTGCCAGGAAGGAGTGCAAGAAATAAACCAGTCAGAGATCCAAACTTTGTATATGAAGTCCATATTGAAAACTGTGAAATCGAGAAAGATGCAGAGGAAGATGAAAGAATCTTTGTAGGGCTAGCTACAGTAAACAAAGATCCTACCAGTTACAAAGAAGCCATGCGATGAGAGGACAGAAAAGAATGGAAGGAAGCAATAGTAGACGAGACGCAGTTCATGAGAGAAAACCAGGTCTGAGAAATTATTACCAATCCAAAAACAAACAGAGATGGAAGCAAGCTAAACTTGATTAGCTCAAGGTGGATCTTCAAGAAAAAGACAGATAAGAATGGACAAATAAAATACAAAGACAGACTTGTCATCAGAGGATTCTAAGATCGGAACGAATACGAACTCAGAGAAACGTACGCCCCGGTATCCAGATTAACAGTTATTAGATCAGCCTTGGCAATAATCAACTAACAGGACTTAGAAGTTGTTCAACTGGATGTGAAAACTGCATTTCTTAATGGAAATCTAGAGGATGAGGTATATATGAAAATTCCAGAGGGACTAGACTACAACCACGAGATCAGAGATACAAAAGTATGCCAACTGGAGAAAGCTCTATACAGTCTGGAAGTAAGCCCCGAGAGATGTAACCAGAGATTTTCAGAGGAAGCTAACGAACTAGGATAAGAAAGAGACATAAATGACCCTTGCCTGTTTACCCGGAGAAAACTCGGAGAAGTTGTTTTTCTAGTTTTGTATGTGGATGACATCTTGCTTGCTAGCAACAGCTCAGAGAAACTACAGGAAATCAAAAACGCCCTGTGCAAGAGTTTTGAAATGAAGGACTTAGGCGAGCTTGAAATGTATTCAGGCTTGCAAATCATCAGAGATAGCAAAAACAAAACTATGACACTGAGCCAATCAGAGTACAAAGAAAAGGTACTAGAAAGGTTTAACATGAATGAGTGTAAACCTGCAATTACTCCAATGGTAACGAGACAAGTGAAGAACAGAGAGAATAGAAGAACTACAGAGTCCATGCAAAGCACCCTAAAGAGAAGCGATAGGTAGCTTATTATATCTGCCAGGTGCAACAAGACCTGACATCTCATTCGCGGTTAGTTACCTGGCAAGGGAACAGGTATCCCCTACTGAAGAGGATAGGCAAGATATTAAAAGAATCTTCAGATATCTCAGAGAAACGACAAAAATGGGATTAAGTTCCAGAGCTAAGGATGATAAATTACAAGCATTCACTGATGTTAGCTTCAGAGATTGCGAGAACTCTTGTTCTACAGGAGGATACCTGATCAAATTATTCAGTGATACAGTGGTTAGAGAAGTCACAAACAAAGCTATGTAACTCTATCAACCTGCCAGGCAGAATACCTCGCTATGAGTGAATCCTGCAAGGAGATGATCTCCTTAGACAAAGCAATGAGAGATATAACTGGAAAACCCCTGTATCTTGAAACAATCTGGTGTGATAACATGGCTGCTGACAAATGTACTCGAATGACGACGAATTGACGATCACATCCCTGAGATACAGAGAAAACTTCAGGAAAGAGAAATAACGAGTAAAAAGAGCAACCTAGCGGAGACCATGGAGATTACATCAAAAGATGTGTCTTGGAGGGTAAAGTGAATGTAAATTGGATTGCAAGAAAAGAGAATGAAGCTGATATAGTGACTAAACCATTAGAATTGCAAAGCTTCACATACGTCAGAGATAAAATATTGTAATCAGACAACATGTAGATATTCAGAGGACTAGAACATGAGAATGAGAGAAAATATAATTTTTGATGTGTTACAGGATGCCTTAACGACAACCCGGAAAATTGAGAGACCCGGAGGGAGGGAGTGTGGGCGAGGTAGAGCTTCGTGCTCTCAAGATGGGTACCGGCAAACCACCCCTGACTTGGAGGTTCCCATCTCTGCTAATTAGGTGGGTTCATCTGTCCCCCCCCCCCCCCCCCCCACCCCCCCCCCCCCCCCCTCTCCCATCCCTCCCCCAGTACGACGCCTTGTCTCCATCCTCCCTTTGCCTGCCATCACGTCGTCTAGTTCT
>WSXT02097015.1:0-11550 GCA_011762715.2 Neuroterus valhalla
CGGCGGGGAGGGGGAGGGAGGGAGGCAGGGGCGAAGAGAGACGTAGGAGAGGGAAAGAGGGGGCAAGGCGCTGGGGGAGGGAGAGATAGGGGGGGGGGGGAGCTGCATTGGTGCCATGCTATCGATATTTTTAGTCGCATTTTTTGTGACGCGGACGAGGTCAGAACGCACTTGTAAACATATTCACGACAGCTAAGAATTTGAAAGAGGGACAGAGATAAAAGAAATACCGGATGGCTTTGCAATTGCCTTTCAGGATGAAATATCAATGTATACTAGAATTTCTTAGAATATAAGGCTTCTAGCAATATTTCTAAATTCTGGCTAAAATCATCTGATTGCCAAATCAACGATGAACATTGTTTACCAACGGGCTTACCAATACTAGCAGCATAAGCTTCTATAATCATAGAAAACATTAAACAAAATATAATAATCCGATTGTATAATTTTTCATTCTTCACTTTTGTTACAATGATGATACTCTTTCATGTAGCTGAGAAATAAAATCAAAGATATTTTACAGAAATTGAACCGAGCTGATGATGAATCAGAATTCACCATGAAAGTGAAGTGAAGTTGTTACTAACTGGTCATTTCTAAAAATGTAAGGGGAAATGCATAAAAAAATGGGAGAAATTACTTGAAATTCTTGAGTATTCTCCAACAGTCCTCTATAGTTCGCAATTATCGAAATTTCAATCTATTTTTTAGCGTAATCCACTGAGCTGAAAACAGATGAATGATTAAATCAGCTCTAAAAAGAGATTCCAGTCTGTGATGTAGCTTGGAAGAAGCATCTCAATTCAGCAGTTACATTTTTGAAGTTGAATGATGAATGAAATTAATCATCGCTGTTAGCATTTTTCCTGAATGATGGAGGTATTAATAGGTTATAACACCGGAAAAGCTGAAATGCAAAAACGTCCTTCATGGCATCATTTACCCTGAGGATATCACAGAACCCCCCAAAAAAGGTTAAACTGCCGACACTACCGAAAGCAATAGGCGATGAAAGAATCAACCTTTCACTGTAAAGCAGCGAGCCAAATCTCTGAGCCGTCATTCAGTTTTTGCAGCTTGGAATTATGAAGGAACAAATGTTCCGATTCCAAATAGCTGATTTTCATTCATAGTTTACGACAAGCAATGAATAAACACTCCTTAAGCATTTCATGGTTACATGTGACAATCTTATATTTGATTACAGTTTGAAATCCATAAATTAACACCATGTTGGATTCAAATAAACGTTCGACTGAAATTGTCTGACAAAATCCAGTTGACTAATGCAGGGTTGACTTCATTCATTCGGAAACCCAATATCTTTGCACTTGCTCACTACAGGATTGCACTAGTTTTTGAGCTAAAAATCCAATCAGTTGACGATGATTCATTTCAGTACAAACTTTCTACTACCATAACTGTTTGATAAGATGAGAATCTCTCAAGTTGATGCCAAATACCACACTAAGCTTCATGAGAAGTCTCCCCAGATGAGTTATTGTAACTTCATACATCGACAATTGTAGTGAAATTTTCCAGGATCCAATAAACAGCTACATCTGGGTATACAATGAAGTTGAAGATACACTAACAGAGAATGATGAGAATAATTTAAAGTTTTAGAAACGAATTTTAATTTAAATCTCTCTAACAAAATTTCGAGTTTATCCTGTAGAGGACTCTTGTGTTATAAGTGTGCACATCTACAGTGACAGTAGAATTTTGATACGTCTGGGCAACTTTTGCATACATACCAGTGCAACGCACTGTGTACTCGATTTTCAAATTACGAAGAAGATTCAGAAGAGATTATTTAAGTTACAAAGGGACTATATAGAATGATGGTTTTGATCTCCAGCTCGAAGATCTTGGACAACATCCTGTAGTCAGCAAGTGCAAAGATGTTTGGGTTCCAATTGTTCAAATCTCACCGTGGGGTCGTTAGTCAAATTTCGACAGACAATGCTTTGATGCCTATTTACAGCCTAAAATCTCTATCCAGAGCCGAGTTAATTATTTTCTACATTCCCAGCTCTACCAATTGCAATAATAAATGAATTGAAATTGCTGTAATTGATAATTGTAGAAGACATGTTACAAAATAGCCACGAATTCTTTCAAACTCATAGGACCAATTTTTTCACTTGAGGAGGACTTCAAAGTCACGGTATGGAAAATAAAGGATCATTTCTCCCGTTTTCTTTATAAATTTTCTGTCCTAGTAGGGAAGAAAAATTTTCCTTCGCAACATAAAATTTATATTAGGCACAAAATGGTTGCCCTGTCATACATTCGTGGTCATAGTGAACATATACAATAAAAGATAGCTTTATGTTAGAAGTGGAGGACATAAAAGATGGACAGAGAAGAATTTAACGAACAAAGTTCGAGCTTAACACGCTGGTAACTTCTCGCCTAATTTTGATAACTACATAGATGACGTTATAATCCTTTGATTTGAAACCAATTTCGATGAACGCTCAATTTTGAAAATAATGCATATATTATACGATAATAAAACATCATATTTCAGAATAGATATACAAAGACTTGGTAACTTTTACAATAAACTAATTTTTCTTATTTTTTATGTTTCTCTGTATTACCTCTTGCAATTTTTCACCGTCATCTTCGCCTTTTAAAATAGTTGGTTCCCAGTCGAAACATGTCGAAAAAAATGGATTGGAAAAAGGACCATATGAAATGTCTACTAACGTTTTCATGCTCTCAATGCCCTTTTCAGGGTACAACACCCTTCAGCAGGTTCAAACCTTCAAGGAACCCAGGATGCTCTTCCTTGAGATCCAAATGAAGAATGAAGCTAAATGTATCACACAACCTCTCATTTAAAATCCAAACTAAGCCTGAGATACATTATGAATTATGAACCTGAACAAAAACGTAAAAAGTCAAATAACATTTCTCAATAGAGGTCAACTCAAAGAGGAAAGTGGTGTGTTCATGAAGCACCATTTTCAAGTATAATCAATCTCATTTTTCTTATTCAAGAATTCTTAATCAGTTTTTGAAGGAAAAAGGATTTCTTTTGGCTGTTAATGCAAATGGTTTCCATGAATTTTCTTCCACGATAATTACTTTCACTATCTGAAACATCAACATCGTTACAGTAGAACTCATGTTCAACGCAGTCCTTTGTATGTCTGACAATCAGACTTACATAATAACATCCAAAACGAACATCTCGCTTAGGCTCTCCACAATAAAACTGTTTGGTTGAGCTGCTTTCGTCATTGCAGCAAAACTAAAGTTCATAGCACAATATTATTTTGATGGTCGAAACTGAAATCAGAGTTAAGCTTTGTTTCGTCCCAAATTAATGAAACATAACAATGATCAAAGTTAAAAATAATGTCTGAAGGTGAGCTTTGAACTCAGCTGACAATATCAGACGAAAATGTTCAGATCTGTTTCCATCTTAACTGATTCTATTCAATGATCAATGATCATCACCTTGAAGAATGAGCACTAACCTATGTACTGTAACGTGGTGGCTTGCCACCTGTTATAGCTATCGAGAAACCGGGAAAAAACCTCGAATCCTTTCGAAGCGTCGAAAAACCGGGAAATGACCGGGAAATCTAGATCTCAAGGGAAAAAAAAGATCAATTTTCAATATTCGCACGAAAAGTATGACACTTTTCCTAAATTTGTAAAATTCATTCTAATTTTGTCTCACGAAAACGCTGCCCTGGAGCGAGGATTTTCGGTTAATAAAGATTTTTTGGTAGAAAATCAGGCAGAGGCTAGTTTGATAGCTCAATGAATTGTGTATGACAAAATCAAATCTTGTGGTGGCATAAGAAAAGTTGAAATCACCAAGGCATCTATTCAATATGCTCGGGAAGCATGCAGTATTTACCTTGACGCAAACAAAGCGAAAAATTTCGAAGATGAACAAGAGAAAAAAGAAAAAGAAACGAGAAAACGCAAAGCATATGAAATAAAAAATCTCGAAAAAGAAAAAGATGAAATTTTGGAAGAAGCCAACCAAAAAGCTACACTGTTGACCGATAAGATCGTTTTGATCAGCGCAACTCCTCGAAGGATCTGATTGTGCGCGAGGTTCCTACAGGAAGAAAATTTTTGAATGCTCTTTCTGTTTAGTTTTCTTGTATTGCAACGCATTGTAATTACAAAGTCATTCACTTTAAATTTAATTATTGATATTCTTAGTTCTACATTGTTGTCAGAGTAATTTCACCTTGAAGCTTCTCTTCGTGTGAACATAAAAGATAATCTAGTTTGTAAGATCAAAGAATAGAAGCCTAAGAATTGTTACAAAATATTGTCAGAAATATTTAATGGACGCAATAGTGATTTAGCAGATAAATGATAAGACTGGCCAAGAGAGATAAATTTTTAAAGATATTCGTTCGAATCTGTGATATGTAGTTTTTTACACGCAATCTGTGAAAATTAACATAGTGATAATATGCTGATAAAGTAATTACTCAAAGTATGCTCCAGTATTTTTCATTTTCTATCATAAATACTTGAAAAAAGTAATCACAGATGGATTTACCTTGATATGTACTTGGTCAAAACTGACCGGGAGAAAACCGGGAAATGACCGGGGATTTGGGAATGGCCGGTCGATAGACACCCTGGTTATTAAAGCAGGAAAACACAATGTAAAAGGGGACTTGACGTGAGGCCGGTTCGAGTTTGGGATTGTCCGCCTCGATGGGTCGGCGCTCGCCCGTATCTCGCGTCTAGGGAGGGAGCTTTGTGACGTTGCGGTTTGAAGTCAATTTTTGCGCTCTATCGACTATTTGCAGGTCTTCGAATTTCAGAAATGAAGTGGTAGAAAGTCGTGCATCCCCGTTACAAATTGACGCCCAACCTGGGGCCACTTTGTATCGTACATGCAAAAACAGCACATATCTTTTCGGAGAAACAACAGTGAGAAAAGCAAATATTCGTTGGAGCAGACAAAATTTATAATATCGGGAAGTCAAACTATGACATAATAGTTTTATTCTCAGATGATTTTGAGTTTCCGTCTGCTCAAATATCTATATTTCCTGAATAAATATAATCTAGTCCATCCTGCAAAACAATTTGGTGAAGCGAACCAACAAACTGCTGAGCTAACAAAACATATGTTTACACGATCTCTAGAATTCGATTCAGCTAACAAAGCAATTTTTAGTGAAAAAAACAGTTCTGTTGGTCAATCGAAACAGTTTTATTGCAAATTTTTCAAACAACACTAGCTTTTCTGTATTCATCCAGAAGATCTTTAGCAAAAGTAATTATCGAATTATTCTTACTCATCTTATTTCTTATTCAAGTCCAAAATTGGACCTAAATCTGAAAGAACAAAAGTATCAGAGGATCTATATTCTTCCCTCAATTCTTTCAATTCTTCATAAATAGACTGTTATGTGCCTTCTCAATCGTTCAATAGTTCTATTTCTGGTATGCTTGTCAATCATAGTATGCAGATGATTATAGAAAAAAGGTTATTAAAAATAATTCAATTTCCTCTTCAAAATAAAAGTAAGAGAAAACTGTTTTCATTATTCCTTTTAACATCAAATGTGAATTGAGGTTCTGGATAAAAATACTGAAGGAATCAATGAAAATATCTATAACGTTGCTACAGGAATGAATGAAAGGTATCAACTGATCTTTTGGATGCCAAATTTTCCAAATCTTACATCAGACCCCCAGTTTTATATGGAGAAATAACTAAACCTGTAGGAGTACCAAATTGTCGCGTCCATAATTAAACCTTTTCCTTTTAAAAAATCTTCCTGACATGATTGAGTACGCGAAATAGTATCATCTCATATTTTCATAATTTCTTCACCAACATATTTCAAAGCCATACTAAGGAATATTGCAACAACATCAAAAGATATCATTACAAATCCATCTCGAACTTTTTTTTGAATTTCTAAACTATTTTTTTTTTTTTACTATGTTTTGATATTCTCCAGGAGTTTTCGAGAATAAAATCAAAATTACCTTCCGAAAATTTAGCGGAAGTCTTCTGGGCGTAGTTAAGATTTTAGGAGAAAAGGTTTTTCATGGTTCGTGCTATGCATTTTGCTCGTCTTCAGTTGAATCCCAGGAAGAAGAGAGCATCGTGGGCATGACATGCTTAAGGGTTCCTTACCTTGAAAAGGGTGTTGAGTGAGCACCGAAAGTTGATGGACATTTCAAAAGTTGTTGTAGTGTACTCGGAAAATGATAAAAATTTGAGATTTTTTTATGTTCTCTCCCAGAATTTAAAAGAGAGATATTCGAGAATGTTTGTTTAATCTTTCTTGTTCGGTTCTCGGTTTACAATTCCATTCTTCTTCATGTTCATCTATTAACTGTGCTCACATGAAAACTCCTTAGTTTCTGCTCGATTTTTGCAATTTCGCAATCCACTCACTTCTTTTCTGCCTTCTCAAATAATTTATTAGATTAAAACTTCCTTTGATCAAAGATTGAAATTCTAGAATGCTCTTTTGAAGTGAAACTTCTATAGGCACGTTGTGAACTTGCGAAACGGTGACGCTGAGCAGTGGAACGCTGACAGTCAAGTGCAGTGACACTTGCCTCACTCTTGTCACTTTCATACACTACAGAGGTGGCAACCGTACGTTTTGCGTAGCAGCACGTTTAGCCGGCACGTAACCGCAAAACTTTTTGAGAATAGTGTAAGGAAAATCAGTAAGAAGTGAACATGGAAATTTTGATTTCATTATATTGATAATTGATGAATGAGCATAGATACCAAATTCTTGCATGCTAAATTAAAGCATGGGCAATTACTTTTAAGACAGTATCGTCATCAGTTGTATGATATAAGTCATTAATTTTATATTCTGTACTCTTTCAACACGTTCAAAATCTATTCAGATTGTTTCCTCTTGGACGGAAGTTAGAAATTACATTTTATACTTTTCTCAACAGTTATTGGAGGATATATTGTATCAATTCATCAAATATAAGCAAAAACTTATATCCAATACCAATGTTTCTTCGGTATAGTAACTATTTTACTTTTCAGTTCTTTATTTTTTATCCTTTATATTTTTTGTCTGAAAATTTCACTATTTGCTTGGAAATTCATTTTTAAAGGTGGGAAATTCAACTATTGTGTTTAAAATTTAGCCATTTGATTAAAAGTCCATCTTATTTCTGATATTATAATTATTTTTTCAAATTTCAACTACTTTGTTCGAGTCTTCCATTTGGATCAAAGATTTAACCTTACTGTAAATGAATCTTTTTTATTGGAAGTTATGCCAGATTCATCCTTATAGGTAGGGAATCAACCCGTAGTGGTCACAACTCCTAAAAATAACGTATCGGTCACATGGGGTCAAAATGACGGGACGCAAAAAAAACAGTTGCTAATTGCGTTCTTTTTATTGCATCCACTCAAATCTTACGCGAAATGAACTTTAGGACTTCCTCTTTATATTCAATCTGATTTTCTACTTTAAAAACATTTTTTAGCATCCAAAAATGGCAAAAAACATCAGTTCAAAAACTGCCTGTGGTCATTTAGACCCGGTGTGGCCACTACGAATTAACCCGTAGTGGTCACATCTCCTGAAATAACGTATTGGTCACATGTGGTCAACATGACCGTACGCAAAAAACAGTTGATAATTGCGTTTTCTTCAATCTATTGACATAAATCTTGTCCAAAAGTGGACTTTGGGACTTCCTGTTTATATTCAACTGGTAATTTCTACTTTTTCAAAATTTTTTAGCGCCTTAAAGTAACAAAAAATTAAATTTTCGGAAGTGTTGTATTTTTTTTCTCCCTGAAAATTCAACTGTTCTGTGTAAAGTTTGTCCTTCAGAATCGAGAATATAATGATCTTTGTTTTTTTAAAGAAACCGTTGGTTGTTGAAAGTGAAATTGAGTTTGAAGAATAATTTCATCTTTCTTTCGGAAATTCAATTACTTAGTGGGGAATTCATCATTTTTAACTAGAAATTCAACTTGTGAGTCTGAAAATAGAATTTGCTTGAAAATGAACAACGGTTTCGAAAATTGATACATTTTGTAAAAGGTTTTTTATTTTATTGGGATCTCAACATGTTGGTTCAAAAACCCGAATATTTGGTTGGAAATGCATTGCCATTTTATTGAAAATTTAACAGCTAAATCGAAAATCCAGCTTATTTCCGCGATTAAGGATGCTATTCCAATATTCAGGTAATGAATAGTTGAATTTACCTTCGTCCAAGAGAACTAAACGTCAAGCCTGAAGTTAGACAGAACTATAGTAGTTATTCTTATATAATATCGTAAATTCAGATGAACTTTCATCATGCGATACATTGTTATACTTGAAAATATACAGAAAACTTTTTTGTTAACTTCTAGGCTCTTTTTCTGTGATCTGTCTCCTTTCCTTTGTTATAACCATGACTTTGTTATTGAATATTTTGGTAAAAATGTTGCTCACAGTACTAAGTAGCCTGATCGATCCATTATTATCACAGTCGCCTTGATCACCCCTCCCTTGTAGATTGGAACGATGATTTACTTTCTCCAATCATTTGGATTCTCGCTGTTCACAGCGCATATATTCATCAATACACACAGCTACATGCACGAATATCCGTCATCGCTCTCGGACATTCTAGAGGTTATATCATCCACACATCATTCTTCAGTTTGTAAATTTAGGTGCACTTTATAGGTACGCATACGTATGTGTGAATATTGATATACTTTGCATTGCTGCTTATCGCAGACTACGGCAACGTCTTTCATAATTGCAATATTGTATCCAGCTTACTGTATCGCATGATAATATTCCCTCATATACTTACGTTATTAGACGTTTATTAGGTTTGTTAGAGTAAACACGTAACTTGGAAAGTCTTGAATAAATTATAAGCGAGGAACGTTTTCTCGAGTATGTATGAAAATAATAGAAATCCTACTCTTCTGGAATTGGATTACAATGGTTCGCCTTAGATTCATACTCATTTATTGGAAATGTTTCAGATTTGGTTCAACAATTATAACCCACACCCAAACATTGATAATTGATATACTATTGAATCATCTGTTTAAAACTTATATTTTTACATTCTTATCAGAGGAGGTATCAGATTTGTGTAAAATATGACCCCTTCCTCCGGACTTAATTGAATTTTCATGTTTTGATACCCCTTGAACCCGAAAAATAGGTTTTCACAAATGTTTCTGCCCGTCTGTATATTTGATGTTTATTTTGGATGAAAATTCCGAAAGTTAGAGCATTTTGAAAATTTTGCAGAATCATTCTGCCCAAGACTCAAAAATTGTAAGTCGGGCTTCGTGTCGTACCTAGTAAGTGGAAAGATTTGTCCTTAGGATTTTTTCTTCAAAACCGAAATTTTCAGAGTCACAGCATTTTCAAAATTCAGAAGTACAAACAAAAGTGAGGAAAGATTTAGGATAAGAAAAATGTTCCTATTTGGGAGCCCTACAAAATGAACATGAACAATATTTTATTTTCTGAAAAAATCAAGATTTCAAACTTCGGCAGCACAAAAAAGAATAATCAAAAATAGAAAATTTTATTTTTTGGTCAAACTACGCATGGCACGGAAAATAGAACATAAATTATGCAGTCAAAAAGATCTGAATATCTGGTAGTGAAGAAGGAAAAAAAATAACTTTTTGATACGACAAGCAGTTTGTGCTTCATTGATCGAAACTATATTTAAAAATGTAAAATCGTAAAAAATTGAATGAAAAATGAGAAAATGAAGTTTCTAGAAAAAGAACAGAACCTACGAGAAAAAAATTGGAGCATCGAATATTCTATACTCCAAAATAAGCTGCGAATTCGTTACCTTCAATTTCTTATGGGATGCGCAGTATCGTAATAAAATTTATGGTAAAAATCAACCTACTGAATTTATTAACAAGAAAGAGAAAGGTAAGAGGTATGTAAAATAATATGAGAAGGAAAAGTTCGCGTAATGGGCAATTTTGATCGAGTGCGCAGTACGACACACGCGATAATAATGTATTCTTTGAAGTCAGAAGTTTTAACAAAAAAGGTTCACAATAATCAAATCACAGATGTTTAACTATCGCTTTTGAGTTTCAAAAGAGATCTGTATACAAATGGAGGTAATAAAAAGATCAAGCGCGGAGCGCGTGATTTGACAGGCGCGCACCCAAGGCGCTGTGAAATCTGTGAGCCGCGGCGCAGCGCGCGATGAAACTATACCCGACCAGCGGACAGCTTTATAGAATGATATTTTCCTCAATAAAACAAAAACAACTTGTCTTTTGAAAAGATCAGCTGATACAAATTTATAGAACTTTTTCAGGTGAACAATTTTTGTTCAATAACGGAGTCCGAGGGTCATTCATAATCGAGTGCGGAGCGCAAGATCCACCAAACGCCTGCAGGTGCGCTCAAACTTATGAGCGAAGCAAGCCGCCTAGAGTCTCTTCAAAATTGATTGGTGCAATTGTTTTCTTGAGATGTTTCGAAGTTGAGGAAAATTAATAACATTTGGTGGAAAATTTATTGTGGCAAAAGTCACTTCTTCAATTTTTCTCCCATTTTTGAGCATATTTTAAAAGAAGGAATGGTCCTTTCTCTATTTTACAAGAAAGGATATGTCAGAAGAAAAAAATCTGCCCGCTGCGTGGACACATTCTCGTTGCTCATCTGTCGGATCTCGCGCTTCGCGCTCGATGATAAACTCACCTCGCGCTCCGCGTGAGTCTTTGTACTTCCCTACATTTTTGTACAGAGCTCTTGAAACTCGATAGCGGAATGTCGACTACTTTAATTTGATGATTGTGAATTCTCTTTTGTTGAAGCATCTCCGGCTCCAACGAATACATTCCTATCGCGAGTCTCGTGCTAGGCACTCGATCAAAGTTTGTCCAAAACGGTGGAGAAGTTTTGTTGCGCAATTTCTTTTATAAGTTGTGTATACTTTTTCTATAAATTTATTTTTTCAATGCCAAATGTTATTTGATACGATTCACATAAAAAATACGCGTTCAATCGCAAAAATTTTAACAAACTTATAGATCTCCCTTGGATGAAAAACTTTTCTCTATCAATCTTCTGTCTCAGCCTTCATCATTTTTCCAAGAGTTTATCATTTCATTTTTATAGTTATTTTTCCTGATTAAAATGAGAACCAGATATTCTGTGGAGAAAAGATTGATAACACATTTAAAGAAAGTTTCCTGGCAAAGAATCCATGTTTATTTGTTTTTTCCTAAGCTTGGGACAATCGTCCGAATCTTAAATTTTTACCCTTTTTGATAAACATTTTTTCTCCTATAGCTTCTTTCCACATCTTCCATTATTTGGCTAAAAATTACCATTTTTGCCTATGTTTTCGGATTTTTAAAATGGCATAATCCTGACAATTTTATTTCCAATAAAAAACATCGAGAGAAGTTATCGTGCTGAGACACAGACAGACATACAGACATACACATTCCTGAAAACCTGTTTTCCGGGTTCAGGGGGTCTCAAAACGTGGACATTTGACTAAAACGGGGGGGAGGGGGGGTGGAGCAAATTTTAC
>WSXT02097026.1:0-11550 GCA_011762715.2 Neuroterus valhalla
ATTTTTTCTTGGAAAATAATTTGTGTACGAAAAGTTTTTTGTGAGATATATTTTGAGTAGGGACAAATTTTTGTGGAAGAAATTCTTTCGTGTAGGAAAAGTTTTGTGCAGGAAAAGTTTTTCGTAGGAAAAATTTTGTGTCGAAAATATTTCTTGTAAGGAAAGTTTTGTGTAGGAAGAATATAATAGTAGTTAATTTCGTGTAGAAATAGTTAATGTAGGAAATTCTTCGCTTAGGAAAAATTTCATGCAGGAAATATTCTGTATAAAGAAAGTTTGTGCAGGGAACATTTTGAGCAGTAAAAATATTGTGTAGGAAGAGTTTAGTGCAGGAAAAATATTAGACGCAATGTTTTAAACTATTTGCTATTCATTCATGTGCCTAATATATTTTGTGTAAGAAATTTTTTGTGCAGGAAAAATAGCATAGTTTTTAATTTCTTGTAGGAAAAGTTTTGTGTAGGGAATGTTTTGCTGAGGAAATGTTTCGCGCAGGAAATATTTTGTGTAAAGAAAATTTGTGCAAGGAATATTTTGTGCAGGAAAAATGTTGTGTAGACAAAGTTTTGTGCTTGAAAAAGATTAGACCTACTGTTTTGAAATATTTTCTATCAATTTCTGTGCAGAAAATATTTTGTTTAAGGAAAGTCTTGTGCAGGAAAATTAAAATAGTGTTCAATTTCTAGCATGAAAAGTTTTGTGTAGGAAATTTTTTGCTAGGAAAAGATTTCGTGTGGAGCAAGTTTGTGGAGGGAATATTCTCTGCAGGAAAAATTTTTGGTAGAAAAAGTTTTGTGCTGTAAAATAATAGATGTAATGTTTCAAAATATTTGTTATTCATTCCTGTGCAGGAAATATTTTGTGTGAGAAAAGTTTCGTACAGGAAAAATATAATGGTGTTTAATTTCTTTCAGGAAAAGTTTTGTCTAGGAAATGTTTTGCTAAGGAAAGATTTCGTGCAGGAAATATTTTGTGTGGGGGAAGTTTGTGCAGGAAAAATGTTCTGTAGGAAAAGTTTTGTGTACGAGAAATATCAGACGTGATGATTGAAAATATTTGCTATTCATTTCTGTGCAGAAAATATTTTGTGTGAAAAAAATTTTGTGCAGGAAAAATATAATAGTGTTTAATGTCGTGTAGAAAAAGTTTTGTGTAGGAAATAGTTTGGTTAGGAAACATTTCATGCAGAAAAGGTTCGCAAGAAGGAATTTCGTGCAGGGAATATTTTGTGCAGGAAAAATTTTGTGTGAAAAAAAAAAAATTCTGTGTAGACAAAATTTATTAGTGTTCAAATTTGTGCATGAAAAGTTCTCTGCAGGAAAAAGTTTGTGTAGGAACAGTCGTAACCCAAAAATTTATAGATTTCATCAAGAAAGAATGTTTTTTGTTAAAAATTTACATTTTTGGGCTGACAATTATACTCTTGTGCAAAGAATTCTTCATTTTCATGAAAGTATTTGGTTTGCCTTAATTGAATTATTTCAAATAGCGCAGATCTGAAATTCGACGATTTTAAGTGCCCATCAAAGTCAACAATTTTTTATGCAAATTGGAAACCTTACGTTTCCCAGCGAATGCATCGGCGAACTGCACCGTAGCTCGGTTGGGAGAGCATTCGTCTGGAAAACGAAAGGTTCTGGGTTTAAATCCCAGTGGAGCAGAGAAGACAGTCTTTTTTTTACCGAAAATTGTATATATGTTCTTGATTGAATAAATGTTTATTTTATCTCAATGACGTAAAATATGTTTCAAGGATTTGATAAGTTAAATTGGTCGATACGGTAGATTTCTTGGTTTGTGGATGGTAAACAGAGTGTTCTGTCATAACTGATCAAAGTAACTATAATAAGAATCTCAGAATAGAATTCTGAATATTTATATTCTTCCAGTTCGTATAAACTTATTCCAAATCATTTTGTGTTCAGACAAATGATCTGTTTCAAATTATAAAAAGGTTCTCTTGAAAAACCTTTTTTTCGCTTCCATTAATCCTGTAGTTTATTGTTAAGGCAAAACGTTCGAACTTCGATTGAAAGGATCGTCATGATCGGAGAACGAGACGGACGGACCGCACCGTAGCCCAATTGGGAGAGCATTCGTCTGAGAAACGGAAGGTCCTGGCTGCGGATCCGAGCGAAGTGTAACGATGTTTTTTTCCACATAAAGTTGTATTTAATTTCAATCAAAAAGTTCAAAATGGGAATAATTTTTCCATCCTCCGTTGCATTGTTCTCAATCGAGCCGTCTCTCATAAACGCCTCGAAAATTCACACGTATACTATACTATGGTGTATCCTTTTTTTGAGTGTGTTTGAATAACAGTAGACCGAAAACTAAGTGAGCTTCCTCTTATCTCTGTTCCAGGGTAGATTTTCTGGCCTGAATGGCTACTCGAGCGGGTCGGGAAACACAATATAGGTACACATTGTACGGAAGGCTTATGGGGCGCGGGTATAATGTGAAGTCTAAAAATCAAAACACATTAATCTCAGGCACGTGGCAGCGATCGCACGCTGGTAACAAAACAGCAGTCTCGTCCCCCAACCTTCCGAAAGTATTTCCCGGTAATATTCCTCTAAGTCCCGTATTTTTTCAGAGTTTTATGCTCACGCAAAGCCTTTTATCTATGTGGATGTTTCGCTATTTACTTTAGGCTCATAACGTCGCAGAAGGATGTGAAATTGAAAAAATAGATCAAACCACCCACTAGAGTGCTTTCCTTCTATTATTTTTTTATATTATTACCGAGGTTTCGACGTTTTTTTTCTGTTCCAGGATTCTCATGAGAAAAACTCAATGATATATGGCCTTGACCTTCAACGTTCACCTTGAACCATTGACCTGTGACCCTATACATTTTACTTTTGACTCTTGACTTCCAATCTATGACCTCTTATTTCGGACTGTTTGCCTTGACCTCTTAACTCTGATGTCTGACATATGACCTCCGAATCATCATCTCTGACCTCTGACCTCTGACTTCTGATATTCACTATTTCACCTTTATCTTTTTACCTTTCACCTTTTGCAGCTGAATTTTGATCTCTAAGCTCTCATTTTTGATTTGTGATACCTCATCTATATCTCTTACGTCTTATTTTCGTCTTTCTTCATTTGTCCTTGCCCCCTGAGCTATGATACTTTGATACTTGACCTATGGCTTCGCGTGTCTCACCTCCACATCTTACCTTTGTTCTATGACCTCCAAACTTTGACCTTTTACATATTACTTCTTGCCCCTAACTTTAAATCTATTATCCCATGTCTTCCGTTGCACTATCAATCTTTGATCTCTGACATTTGACGTTTAATTTCTCATCCTTGACTTCTAATCCATTACCTTTTATTTCGGACTATTTGCTTTTGGCCTTCTAACTCTGATTTCTCTTATATACCTCTTATCTCTAATTTCTGACCTCTCAATTATGACATTCCACGCTTCACTTTTTCCCTCTTACCTTTCACCTTTGGCATATGAGTTTTGACCTCTTAGGTTCAGTATTTGATTTCTGATCCCTAATCTATACATAACCTCTCACGTTGTATTTCCGTCTTTTTTCGTTTGTCCTTTTCTCTCGGAGTTAATTTTGTTTTATACTTGACCTATGACCTCTGGAATTTTCCCCATGATCTCTCGAATTCTACACTCACTTTCCTGCTCTTACCTCTTACCCTTGACCTACGAGGTTCATTCTTCAAACTCTCAACTATGATTCCTGATCTCTCATTAACAACCTCTCACATCGAACCTTTGCCTTTCATCCACTGCCCTTTGCCCTCTGAGATATGATACTCGGATATTTGACCTACGACTTCGTTCGTTTTTCCTTCCCGTCCCAACTTCATTTCCTTAAGCTTTGAGTTTTTACACATCACTTCTAGCCCCTAACTTATAACCTCTATCTATTATGTCCTGCATTTCACCTCTGACCTTCTATATATTACATTCAAACTTTGACTTCCCATTCATGACTTTTCATCGCAAACTGGTTCATTCTGGCCTTTCATCTCTTGACCTCTATCCTCCAACATTTGCCCTCGGACCTCTGGAATTCAACACTTTACCTCCTTCCTCTCACCTCTTACCTCTGACCTTCGAGGTTTATTCTCCAAGCTCTCACCCATGATTCCTGATCTCCGTTCCATAACCTCTTACATCTCATTTTTGTCTTTTTCTCTCTTTCCTCTTCCTTCTGAAATATGATACTTCGATATTTTTTCTATGACTTCTCGCGTTCCTTCTCCTCATTCCACTTCGTTTTTTCCCTCTTACATCCAACCTATATTTTTCATCAGTCAAGCTTTGGTCCCTATTCTTCCACGTCTAACCTTTTCCCTTTGACGACTTTAAACTGATGTCCAATTTAATCTGACCTCCTCTATTCCTTAACACACACACACCTCATGCTTCAGCCTTCACGACCAATTGACCACATTACATGTTCCAACTAAATTTTGTTCAATGTATTCCCGCAATTTTCAAATTTTTGAATGCTTGAAAAATTGAAGAATTGAAGAATCACGAAGCGAAAAGCTTCTTTATATCAGGAGCCTTGAGAATTTTTTGATCATAGGCAAAACACATTCAAATAATTTTTTGGGAAGTTTGTAAATTTTTCTAAGCTTACAAAGTGAGTGAAAATTTCAAATAAAGTATTTAAATAGGAACTATTTGAGATAAAAAGAAAAATTGGATGATTTCTTCAATTATTGATTAATAAATTTGGAGGTTATTTAATTTATATTTGCGAAGCTGCAATTTATAATTTCAAATTAAGGTTTTATAATTGAATTGAAATTTTTTAACTAGCAGAATTTCCATTTTTCGAAAAAAAATCCTCCAATTTTATCCATTCGGAATGGAAAAGTTTGTCGACTAAAAACACTGAGAATCGTTAGTAGAAACACTATGCATTTAAAATTGAAACTCCTAATTGAAAAATTGTTTATTCAAAAGCATATTAAGAATCAATCAATTTGAGCTGCAATTCAAATCACAAGATAATAATTTTACACAAAAAACGTACAATCGGGAAAAAAAAATTTCACGAAATGTTCACATTTTGTGAAATTTTTCACAAATCAAACAACCAAGAAAAATATTTCAGACAAAAAAATACAAGTTCTAACCCAATTCTCTTCTTAAAACGGAAAATTCTCTATGAAGATGTATGACTCTCAGCTTGGAAATATGAATTTGTTCCGGAAAAGATTGTTTTTGCTGGAATTGATGAATTTTTGATGGAATTTTTCAATTAGTAACAAATCAGTTGAATTTTCATACAACGAAATTTTGAAGCCAAGCAGGAAAGCGATTTCACCCAAATTGTTAACTTCGTAACAGGAAGAGTTTTTTAGCCAGAATAAATTTTTTACCCTTCATTGCTGAATATCGAGTCAATACAAAATAATATCCTTAAAAAGTTTTCAATTTAATTACCGAAATATAAATAGATGAATTTTTGACAGAAGAGCTGGATTCCCAACCAAAAAAGAAAAAAATTTCAAACAGTTGGTAGAATTTTCAATCAAGAATCAATTTTTATCAAAATACATAATTTAAACCAAATCGTTCAATTCTGAACAAGAAGAAATTAGTTTCAAACTTGAAAGTGAGTGATTAATTTTCCAGTTCCACTGAAATTATTTGCAACCAGAAAAAAGATATTTTTTGAGAACTCGGTAGAATTTCCTTGAAACAGCCTAATATTGTAAACCAAACGTTTTTAATTTAAATAAGAGAATATGAAATTTCCTTCAGAAGGGGATTTTCTACGAAAATGTTAAATTTTCCATACAAAAATATAAATTCTCAATTTCCAGGCCAAACAAGGAGAATTTTATTTCGAACAGTTATTTTTTATACTTCAAAAAAAGGAATAAGAAGGAAATAACAGACACTCAACCAAAGAAGATTTTCTAGAATAAGAAAAATTTATAATCTTATTTTCAATTTCAACAAAATCGTCAAACTTGTTACAAAACAGATCCCCCCCCCCCACTCGAACTAAAAGAAGAATTTCGAACTAGAGAGCTGATTTTTCAACCATAAAAAAATTTGTAACCATGAAGAAAACGGATTACAACCTCAAAGTTTCGAAAGGAGAAATGCTAAAAGAAAGGGGACACACTTACGAAGACCCAAAAAGTTCCTGTTCCGGATTTTTTGATTCTCTCATCCTTCTTTTTCTTCCTAATGTGTTCTTCCGCACCACTGTTTCCTTCTTTTCAACTTTTCTATCACTATTCCCATCTTTCCATTTATATTTTCTTACCTCATTTTCACCTTTTTCGTGAATTCTTCCATTTCCTCTGCTGACAACCTTCCTATCTTGACTTCTTTTCTTTGCTGTTTTCACATTGTCAGTTTTTCCTCTCTCTATCGTCATTATTAGTGCGAGATGGTCCGAGTCTACCATATTTCCTATTCCCAACCTTCTTATACATTACTGTTCCCGTCTTTCCCTTTGTGAGGGTGCACTTTCCTCTCTCTTCACCCTTTCAAGATAAATTATCCCATCTCTTTCCATCTACTCAGTAACTCTTTCCTAGTTGTAACCTACTACATTTTTTTGTAGTTCCTCCAGTCGCATCTCATTCTTCCCTCTTCTCATTTCTCCCTCTTTCTCCCGTTTTTGCATTGAAATCTCCTCCCATGACCAAATTCACACATTCTGCGTTTTCTTCCATCAACTCTTCTCACTCTATTGTTTTTCTCTCCATATCTCAACTAATATATAACCCTACTATTTTCCACCTTTCCTCTCCTCTCTCATCAATATCTCTCAATCCATTAGTCCTTTCTCCATTCTCGTCCGTCTTCTTCGTCATGAAATCTTCACCTGTTCCCATCACCATTTCTCCCATTGCTTCACCCTTTCTACATTTTGTCTTTGTTCATTGTATCTCTTGATTGTACAAAGTACACCTTCGATAACATTTCCTATACTTTGACTCAACTTCTCTCATCTATCCATTTCTGCACCATCACTACGACTTACCATTGCCTCAAATTTTTTATGAAATCCTTAACCTTTCTTCCCTTCCTAATTCAATTACATTCTAGTAACTCATCCTCCATTCTTCCCTTATTTCATTTTTTACCAACTTTTCTTTTCTCTTATTATTTATTCTCCTCTCTTTGGTTTTTTTCCCACCCCTGACCCTGATCTTCCAGATTTTACTAAGTGTTCTCTCTCTCTCTTTGTCCCAATCGCACCATATGCCTTCTATCTGTTATATTCCATACTTGACCCATGTACTTCTTCCTTTCACTTATCCCTCTTCCGCTATTATGTTAATTTTTAATTGTTTCTGTCTTTCTTTTCCTGTCAAATCTTCTATTTTCTGCGCACTGCTATATGAAATCCCCTTCTTCGACATCAACTCCCTCTCATGTACTTCATTCTTCACTTCAACGAGCTTCATTTTGTCCCCTCTTTCCTAGTACCTTCCTCTACTTCTCACTCCGTTTATTTATATCTTCGCATTAATCCTATTCGGCACTTTCTTCAAACCTTTGTTCATTTCTCTTTCTACTAATCTTATACTTTTATTCACTCTATTCTTTCTTCTTCCCTCTCTCTCATTCCTTTTCGTCCTTTTTCTATTTATCTCGACCTTTCCCCATCCTCATTCACCAACTCGTCCTCCCCTTCGAATATTCTGATTGATTTTTTTATTTTCCCAACCTTATTTCCAACTTTTCCAATTTTTCTCAGGTTCCTTCTGCTCCTCAATTTTTTTCCCAAGGTTTTGCATCCTCTTCTCTACGATCTTTCAGACTGTTTTCCATTCCTTCATCTTTCCTGAGTTTTGCCATCTTCCGCCTACTTTGTAGCTTTACCTCCTGCATACTTTCCCTCTGCCTCTGACTCATTCATTGCCATCGCTGACCCTCAGCGTAGCCTAGTTAGTAGCGCACTCGTCCGGCAAACGAAAGTTCCAGGGTTCGAAACTCAGTGGAGTTAAAAGGCGGCTTTTTTGACAGGAATTTTCATCTGAATTTTCAACTTGAAAATTTTCTATCTACTATGAATGACGTAGAAATGTTATTGAAGGTTCATCATTCTTTTCCCCTTACAAGCATGGAATCGCTTGGTTTTGCTCTTCCTCAACGGAGCGACAATGCTACGTTTTCGCTCCGCAGCAAGACGAAATGCTTTTTTTGATCAAAATGCAACTATTTAGGTGAATGCTAAACTCCTTTGTTAATTTTTTTTTATGATCTCAAAATTTAGCATCCCACTTGAAACTTTCTTTCTCTGGTTGAGGATGTAAGTATTTTGTTGAAATTCGATTTTTTGACAGTAATTGTTCAGACTAAAAATGTAACGATTCCATTTTTGGTAAGAAGCTGATATTTTTAAACCACACGTTGATCGCAGTCTCACATTTTCATGCCGGAAACGGCAGTTTCTGGCAATCTCAGTGGAGTTAAAAGGCAGTCTTTTTCACAGGAATTTCCATTTACAGGCAGAGAGTCGCTTGATTTTGTTCTTCCTCAACGGAGCGAAAATGCTGCGTTTTCGCTCCGCTGTCAGACAAAATCCTTTTTTTGATCGAAAATTCAACTATTTGGTTTAATGCTAACCTCTTTCGTTAAAATTTTTTTCTTTTGACCTGGAGATTTATGATTCCACCTGAAATTTCCTTTTCCTGGCTGGGGATTCAACTACTCTGTTGGAATTCGATTTTTTTTATGATTTGAGGAGTAGTTGTTCAAATTAAAAATGTAACTTTTCCACTGTTAGTAGAAAACTGATATTTTTTGATCACACCTTCACCGCAGTCTCACGTTTTCATGCCAGAAATGGCAGTCGAATACTTTATAAAATATTTGATTATTTTTTTAGTGAACAATATATTCAGTAAACAGAATATTCTGTTGAAACTGATGCAAGTGTATTTGAAACTGAAAAGTAAAGTATATAATTCTGTAAGAGAGGGATTGCTGGCCCCCAGCACAGCTCAGTTAGTAGAGGACTCGTTCGGCAGACGCAAATTCCTGGGTTCGAATCTTCGTGGAGTTAAAAAGCAATATTTTTTCATAGAAATTCGTATCTGAATTTCTTGCTTGAAAACTTTTTATCTACTATAAATAAGGTAAAAATATTATTATAAATTCTCCATTCTCCTCCCTTTGCAAGCATGGAATCGTTTAATTTCGTTCTCTCTTAACGGAGCAAAAATGCTGCATTTTCGCTCCCCTGACACACAAAATACTTTTCTTAATCTAAAATGCAACTTTTTGGTTAAAAGCTTAACTCCTATATCAAGAATCTTTGAATTCCGATCCGGAGATTTATTATTCCATCTGAAACTTCCTTTTTCTGGTTAGGGATTTAACTATTTTGTTGAAATTCAATTTTTTTATGATTTCAGGAGTTCTTTTCTAGATTAAAAATGTGGCTATTCCATATCTGGTAAGAAACTGATATTTTTGAACCATACCTTCACGGCAATCTCACCTTTTCATGCCGGAAACGGCAGTCGAATTACTTTATCAAATATTTAATTATATTTTTGGTGAACGATATATTAATTAAACGAAACATTCTGTTAGAATTGATGAAAATGCATTCAAAACCGAAAAGAAGTATTTATTTCTGTAAGGAAGGGATCGTTGACCCCCATCGTAGCTCAGTTAGTAGAGCACTCGTTCGGAAAACGAAAATTCCTGGATTCGAATCTCAGTGAAGTTAAAGAGCAATATTTTTTCACAGAAATTCTTATCTGGATTTCTTAATTGAAAATTTTCTATCTACTATGAATGACGTAAAAATATTATTATAAATTCTCTATTCTCCTCCCTTTGCAAGCATGGAATCGCTTGGTTTTCCTCTCCCTCAACAGAGCGAAAACGCTGCGTTTTCGCTCCGCTGGCATACAAAATACTTTTTTTTTATATCGAAAATGCAAATATTTGGTTGAATGCTGAAATATCTTGTTAAGAAACTTTTTCTTCTCGATCTCGAAATTTATTATTCCATCGTAAACTTCCTTTCCCTGGTTGAGGATTTAACTATTATGTTGGAATTCGATTTTTCTAAATTTGAGAAGTAATTTTTCAGACTAAAAATTTAAGTTATCCATTTCTGGTGAGAAACTGATATTTTTTAACCACACCTTCACCGCAGTCTCACATACCGGTAGTGACAGTCGAAAAACTTTATCAAATATTTAATGACATTTTTGGTGAACAATTTATTCGTTAAACGGAATCTTTTGTGAAAACTGATCAAAATATGTATGGAGTTAAAAAAACCATGTAATTGTGAAGAAAAGAGATCGCTGGCCTACAGTGTAGCTCAGTTAGTAGATCACTCGTCCGGTAAACGAAAGTTCCTGGGTTCGAATCTCAGTGGAGTTAAAAGGCAGATTTTTTAAATTCTCATCATAATGAAAAGGTTTTGGTGTTATGTGAAAATCCACTTTCGCGGAATTTATGAATCTCCACGTTTTGAGACCTCCTGATACCGACAAAGTAGTTTTTACGTTGGTGTCTGTCTGTCTGTTATCGTTGTCGTCGGCGTTGTCGTCGTCGTTGGTGTATACTCGATAACTTCCAAAAGAATGTTAATATTGGATTGTGCTTTGTCACAGTTTCTAAAAACCAGAAAAGAAAGGACGAGTTCGTTACAAGCTATTTTGATGAAAAATCAAAAAGAGGGAGCATTTTGAAAAATTTTTTGGACTTTTTTTTCCAGATATCAAAAATTGTAAGTACAATTTCTTTCAGCACTTAACTTTCTCGATAAAAACAAAATTGTGAGAGTTATGGTATTTTAAAAATTAAACAATATCAAATAAAATGATAATTTTTGAACAAACAGCGCAAGATTGAAAAGAAAGTCAGGGGAGAAAATGTTTCTTTTAGGGGGCCTTACAAGAACATCCCATTTTGATCGCACAAAAAATATTGAAAACAAATGGAAATAATTTCGAAGGTAAACAGTGTTTCTTTTTGGAAGACAGGAAAGTATAAATGAACTAAACTTGTGCACCGAAAAAAGATCTACAAATTTGGTAAAATTAACTTTTTGAAAGGACATGTAGTTTTTGCTTTATTTATAAGAAGCCATAAGATCAATCCATTCCAATCAGAAAAAATAACTATAAAAACGAAATGATAAAATTTTCTAAAAAATGTCTAAGGCTCACTCAAAAGTTTGATACAGAAAAGTTATTCACCCGAAAAAATATCTGTATATTTGTTATAATTTTTCCCATTGGACGGGTCGTTTTATTCAATCGTGGAAAATGAAATTACAGGATAAATAATTGAATTTCTAGAAAAACTACACAACATGTGAAAAAAATTAGGAAACAAAACTTCTCTACCGCTTTGGATAAACTTTGATCGAGTGCGCAACACGAGACACGCAATGAGAATGTATCCGTATCTGTATCGCTACAACAAATCAATAAGTCTGTAGCGCTGCCCATGTGGAAATCGCCCCATTTGTCCCCTTTTTAACTAGGGCAGTGGCTAGGCCCTTGCTAGAAAAACTGGACTAGTATGTCCTAGTCAGAACCCTTCAAGGCCCT
>WSXT02097037.1:0-11550 GCA_011762715.2 Neuroterus valhalla
TTCTTGTTTTGAAATTCAACTGTTCTGGTTGAAGATTTATAATGTTATTTGAAAATTCATCACATTGGTTGAAAAATGATCTGTTTTGATAGAAATCCATTTTTCTTTGTTATCGTAGATCAATTTTTCCCATTGTAACTTCAACTGTACCAATTTTTGTAAAAAATGATGTTTTTATGTTTCAAATTAAACAAAATTAAAAATGTTTAAAATTCAAATTCTTCTTAGATTTGATTTATCTTGCAATGTTTGATCTGTTGTGTTAAACTTTCGAAAACTTGACCGTGGAAAACCGGGAAATGACCGGGAATTTGAAATCCTCCGCCGAATCGCCACCCTTTATATTTTGAAAACCATGTAAAACTTGAATTCTATACCACCGGTTATTTTTCCAAACAACTCATTTCGAGAAGAAATGATATATCGAGTTGAAAATTTGGGAGATTCAATTAAGGCCTCGAGAAATCTTTAACTCGATATCTTATTGTATGTGAACGTTAATTGTTTGAAGAAATGGCTGTAGGGTAGGAATCAGGTATTTTCATTTCATGGCCTTGAGGGCATGTATCAGATGTTAAGCCTACCTTTTTGAAATTTTTTTACATGACCCTTCTATTAAATAATCGCCCTTAAATACTCTATAAATTACATTTCAGCAAGACAACCTGCACATCTTCGAGATATATATCGAACTTATTCAAGTATGACACACGGAAGTAGTATGAGAGATTTATGTCAGAGATTGAACCCTCAAAATTTAAGAATCAATGAAAGAAGACTCGTTCAATTTGGTTTAATCGAGGGTCTGATCCGTAGAGTTTATAAGGTATTTTTTCTAATTGAAGATAATATAATAGAAATGTAGAAGAAAATGAAACTAATAAATAAATAATTAATCGTTTTAGTATCCTATTCGACTGCCAGAAAGCTCAAGTGATCAAGGAAAATGTAATGCAGTTTACAAATATTTTACTGGCACTTACAATCTGGATGAAATTTGTTGTAGTACTGGACAAACTGTTGCACAAATCGAAGATTTGGTCGAACGAGATCCGAATGTCGTAATGCTCTGGAAATAAATCTTAAATACGAATCAACTTATTTATTTTTTTATTTCAAATTAATATTTGAAATAGACAAATATTTTAAATTAGACAAAATCTTTAGGTCGCGCATGGCTCGCAAAGTTTCAATTCTTGACAACTTATTTCACTAACTTTCTGCGGGCCAAAACACCATGGTGAATCTATTTCAAGAACAGTTTTAGAGTGGCGACTGGATCGGGAAACACCGGGAAATGACCGGGTATTTTACTGACTGGGAATTTGATTAAAAACCAGGAATTTCCTTGACTCAACCTAGACAATTAAAAATTTTACCGTAAAAATTCATGTTTTATTTGCTTCCTTCTTATTCATCTGACTTGAGACAGGGAGATCGGATACTTCAAGTATTCAAACTGAGGAAGCACGAAATTCATAAAATTGCTCTTCCAATTTAAAATTCGTCCGAATTTAAAAGTCCCTCTTTATAATTTTAAATGAAGAAAGTACCTCAAAAGGTTTTTAGAGTAGAATGAGTAGTATTTCGAATGAGAAATATTTCGAAATTATAATACAAAACTTTATAGATTCTTCATTGCGAATTCATCCTGTTTTACTTAAAAAATCAACTACTTGGTTGAAAATTAAATTCTTTTGTTGGAAATTACACTTTCTTGTTGAAGGTGCATTATTTTAATATAAAATCCACCTCTGATTGAAAATGTAACTACTTTGTTGAAAAAATATTCATCACTATTTCTTTCAGAATTTATTTCCTTTGTTGAAAAGTCGTCTCTTTGGTAGAAAATGATCTTTATGGTTGAAAATTCACCCTTTCGCATAAAATACATTTATTCCAGTGAAAGACTCATCATTTTACCTGGAAATCCATCAGTTCGGTTGAAAATTGATTCCTCTTACTGGAAATTTAACTGTTTTATCCTTAGTGGAAAATGATCTTTTCTAGTTCAAAATTTAACTATTTGGATGAATATTCGTCGTTATGGAATGATTAATTAGTTCGTTGAGAATTCACATATTTTGTTCAAAAATTTATTTTTTGTATAAAATTATAAAAAAAATAGTTTTTTGGTATGAAATTATCTTTTTCTCCGAAAGTTGATTTTCTTGTTTGAATTGAAAATTCAATTATTTCGCTGAAAACTCTTATATATTGTTGAAAAAATAGTTTTTTTTTATATGAAATTATCTTTTTCTCCGAAAATTAATTTTCTTATTTGAATTGAAAATTCAATTATTTCGCTGAAAACTTATATTTTGTTGAAAAAATAGTTTTTTGGTATGAAATTATCTTTTTCTTCGGTAGTTACTTTTCTTGCTGGCAAGTTCTTCTTTGCGGTTAACAATCCAAGTTAAACAGTTAAATATTTTTCATATCAGTCGAAAATTCTTCTGGTTGAAAACCCTTATGTTTCGTTCAAAATTAATTCTTAAGACAAAAAAAAATTTCTGGTTCTTTACAGTTTAAAATTCAACCATTTTGTTAAAAAATTATAGTTTTTGGTAAAAATTAATTTTTGGTCGAAATTTCAACTATTTTAGTAGAGGGTTCATCATTTCAGGTGAAAACTCGTCTTTCTGGTTTAAAATTCAACTGCTTCAGTTAAAAATTAACAATTTTATTTGAAGATTCATCATTTTGCTTCAAAATGGATTTGTTTGAAATTTAGTTTTTTAGATACAAGCTAATTTTGTTCGGTTATAAGTAGTTTTTTCGACTGAAAATTGAACTTTTCCAAATGAAAATTCCATAGTTGTAATTAGAAATTAATTTGTTCGGTTAAATTCGAAATTTGTGTATTAAAATTTCGGTTGACAATAATTGATATTTTTTGCTAAAAATAATTCATCTGTTTGAAAATTCAACTCAAAATTTTACTGTTCCTTTTTCGGTTGAAAACAATTATTTTTCAGTTTAAAATTGAATTATTTTGTTAGAATATTGTATTTTTTGGTAGAAAATTAATCTTCCTATTTGACAATTAATCTCCTTGTTTAAATATTCACTTTCATCGTTGAAAATTGAAGTGCTCTAGTGGAATATTTATCATTTTAGTCGAAAATCCATCCTCTTGGTTTGCAATTTAAACTGTTCATATTTCTATTGGAAAATTCATCACTTTGGTGGAAAAATGAACTATTTTGTTATAAATCCTTTTTCTTTATCGCAAATTGAATTTTTCAATTGTAAGTTTAACTATTCCAATTTTAGTAAAAAAATTATATTTTTCGTGGGAAATTGAGTATTTCTTCCAAAATTAATTAATTTTGCAATTCTTGATCTGTTTTGTTAAAGGATGTTTAGAATAAAGGTCACGAATTTAAATAAATGTTTGCGTCTTGCGACAAATATGAATATGTTACTTTTGGTTGACCGGGAAAATTTAAAAACTTGAGCAGGGAATGACCAGGAATTTGAAATCGTCCGCCAAATCGCCACCCTGAGTTTTTATTCGTGAGAAATAATGTAAAATAAGAAAGCGTAATGAGATTAGTGTTGAAAGCAGCATGAATTGAAATTTGCAATAAACGAATTTTTTTTTGGTTATGGTTGGTTGCACATTTTTCCGTAAAAGAATTGGAAATGCAGTGCCATGATTGAAATGCATTGTTATTTTGTCATAAAAAAAAATTATGTTATGGTTTGACAGGTGTGGGAATCGCTCAAAAAGGTAACAATTCTTATTCTGATCAGGATTGATATCACGAAAAAAAATTGTTTTTACATTAATATGTTGTTACACTTGAACATCAATCATGTCTGATTCCCCAAGTTTTTAGGCTTGAAATCGTATTGATTTTTACTAATTTTATCTTTTTCATTTTCCATAATACTGTCTATTTCCAGGGTGGCCATTCGGCGGACGATTTCAAAATTCCGGTTCTTCGCAGGCAAGTTTTTCAATTATCCCGGTCAACTAGAAGTAACATATTTATATTTGTCGCAAAACCCCAACCTTTTTTTTTATTCACGACGTTCAATCTTAAAATTCTTTAACACAACATATCAAACAGTGCAGAATAAATAAATTTCGAAAAGAATACTCAAATTTTCAAGAACAAAAAATAATTTTTTTTTACATAAATTGGAACAGTTAAACTTGCAACCAAAAAAATTAATTTACGATAAGTAGAAAGAATAATTTTCCAAGAAAAAATACAGCAGAATAGTCGAATTTCTAACCCAAAACATAATTATTTTCCACCCGAAAATGGAACAGTAACATTTTTAGTTCAACAAACCAATTCCAAACCAAGTATAGGAGTTTTATACTAAAACAAAGAATCTTCAATTGTAGGAGTTAAGTTTTAAACAGATAAATAAACTTTTACTGAAAAAGATAAACTGTCAACGAAAATTGGAATAATCAAATTTTAAATTGAAAAAAGGGATGTTACACTGAACAATTGAATTTTAACTAAATCTATGGAATTTTCAATTGGGATAAGTTAAATTTTCAGTTAAAAAATATTACTTATAAAAAAGACTAACTTTCAACAAACGAAAAGAACTAAGTTTCAAACAAATTATTTCACCTCTACACAAAATGATGTGGGATCAAATGAAATTGCAGATGCTACGCTGAAGTAGTTGGATTTTGAACCAGAAAGGCGAATTTTTAACTGAAATAATGAACATTTAACTAGAATAATTCAATTCTTGACAAAAAATTAATTTTCATGCAAAAAAAATTCTTCAACAAAATGGATGATATTTGAACCATAAAAATGAAAATTTTCAAACAAGAAATGAAAAGTGACATTTTTGTCGACTAAAATGAAAAATGTTCAAATTTACAACTTGAATTTTCAACCGAAAAGAAGAAGAAAATGTGGTAAGTTTCAACGAAATAATTGAATTTTCAATTCAAACCGACAAATTTTCACCTAATTTTCGAATTTTGAACTAGAAATTTCAATTTTCCACTAATAATGAAACAGTTAATTTTCCAGTTGAAGAAATTGATTTTAAACTATAGTGATTCAACCAAACACCTAAATTTTCACTTAAAAAAAGATGCATTGATTTTTAACAAAGTGGTTACAATTTCAACCAGAGGTGAATAAAAAAATTTTGATTTTCAACAAACAAGTAGTTGATTTTTCAACTACTTGTACTTTCAACTACAAGTACTTTCTTTATTTAAAATTAGAAAGAAGGGGCTTTAGAATTGTTACAAATTTTGAATTTTGGGAAAGATATTTAAAAATCCTCTCTTCTAAATCCGAATTATAATAATTAGTTTAAAATGTTCCAGTTCCATGAAGGAAATTCCCTGTTCCAAGTCTGATGAAGGAGGAAAATAAAATAAAACGTGATACGTACATTTTTCTGTAAAAATTCAGGTAATAATTCTTTATATATGTTTGGGCTGAGGAAATAACCGCCTCTCTGTGTTATCAGTTTTTGCATTGCCAACAAAAATTGTAATCGCTTCGGAAAATTCTTCTCTTGTTGTTTTTTCTCATGAAAATTGATGAAAACTTTACCTAAATCAATAGCTATTTAAAGAATTCCATGCTACAAAATGTGTTTTTATTGTTAAAAAATATGGTACATAACCAAATTAATGATAAGACCTAAACAAATTTGTACTATTCAACTGGAAAACAGTTTATTCCAGATTACACAATCGCATCCATGTCCATTCAAGTTTTTCTATACACATAACGCTATACTTAAAGTTACATTAAAAAAAAAAATATTTATGGCACATCGGATCACACAGATTCATGATCCATTTATACTAGCTACACAATATTTATGCCTAATGGCATTACTATTCCTATTACAAAGACATCACTTATTCCCTGACTTTTTCGAATAATATATTTGTTATCTCATGACGATCATTCTCCATAAGATTGTTTAAATAACTTGTTCTGTTCCCTGCCTTGTCAAAACAAAGATCATGCAATTTTTTAAATATAGGACCGATATCAAGCCCTACTCCGCGTAATATCGTAGATACTTTTTTTGGCCTAAAAAGTTTTCTCTCGGCGAAAAAGTGATTCCTATACTTTTTTTTACGAAAACAAAGTTTATGAAACTTCCTTAAAACATAAGCAGCATTTTTTCCTGCTGAAAATAGTATATTGGATAAATCACTAGGCCTAAAACCTGCTTTATAAAAATCATCCAAAAGCTGTGTTTTGTTTCCCGTCTCATCAAAACCAAGATCATGAAAATCTTTTATAGCCGAACAAATATTAGTTCCTGCTCCACGGAATATGTTACATAAATGCTTTGGCGAGAAACCTTCAGTTTCATTCAATAAATTAATCAGATACTTTTTTGTTTTTCCTCTAAAACAAAAATCATGGAATTTTTTCAAGCTACCCGCTGCTGAACTCAATATGCTACATAAATCATGCGCTATAAAACCTGCATTGAAAAAATTATCTAATAGTTCTGTTCTTTCTCCTTCTTCATTAAAACAAATGCTATGCAATTTTTCAAAAGTATCTTTAGCATTAGCTCCTGACCCGCTCAATACAACGGTCAAGTCACGCAACGTGAAACATTTTTCCTCATCTTCTTCCTCAATAAAGTGCTTTAAATGCGGTTTGTTATTTCCTTTCGCATCAAAAAAAGTATTCAATAATTCTTTAAATGCTTTTCCAGCGCTAGATCCGGCTCCATTCAAAATACTGGAAATATTCGTTAAATTTATTCCTTTTTTTTCCAAACTTTTCAAATATGGTGTTTCATTTCCATCTGGATCAAACCAAAGATCGTATAAATCTGAAAATGCCTTTGCAGCATTAGCTCCTGCTCCATGCAAAATACTGGACATATTTAATAGATTAATTCCTTTCTCTTCTGGAGTTTTCAGATATTGCGTTTTATATCCTTCCTCATCAAACCAAAGATTATACAAATTTTGGAAAGCTTCTGCAGCATTAGCTCCTGCTCCACTTAAGATACTGGACATATTCGTTAGCTTAATTTCTTCTTCTTCGAGAGTTCTAAGATATTGCGTTTTATTTCCATTTGAATCAAACCACAGATTGAACAAGTTTTTAAAAGCTTTTGTAGCATTCGCTCCTGATGCATTCAGAACACTAGACATAATAGTCAAATTCACTCCTTTTTCTCCCAGAGTTTTTAAATAATTTGTTTCATTTTTTTCCACGTCAAACCAAAGATCATATAAGTTTTTGAAAGATTCTGCAGCATTAGCTCCTGATCCATGCAAAATACTGGCCATATTAATAAGATTTATTCCTCTTTCTTCCAAAGTTTTCAAATAATTCGTTTTATCACCTTCTCCATCAAACCAAAGATTATACAAATCTTTGAAAGCTTTTGCAGCATTAGCTCCTGCTCCATTCAAAATACTAGACATGTTAGTTAGTTCAATTCCTTTTTCTTCTAGGGTTTTTAGATACCATGTTTTACTTCCGTTTGAATCGAACCAAAGATGATATAAGTTTTTAAAAGCTTTTGCAGCATTCGCTCCTGCTGCACTTAGAATGCTGGAAATATTCATCAAACTTATTCCTTTCCCTTCCAGAGTCTTTAAATATTCTGTTTTATTTTCTTCTACGTCAAACCAAAGATCATGTAACTCTTTGAAAGCCTTTGCGGAATTGGTTCCTGCTCCATTCAGAATACTGGACAGATTTGTCAGGTTTATTCCTTCTCCTTCAAGAGATTTTAAATAATTTGTTTCATTTCCATCTGTATTAAACCATAGACCATATAAATCTTCAAAAGCTTTTGCGGCATTAGCTCCTGCTCCATGCAAAATACTAGACATGTTTATCAGATTTATTCCTTTATTTTCTAGAGCTTTTAAATATTGTGTTTTATTGCCATCCAAATCAAACCAAAGATCATATAAGTTTTGAAAAGCTTTCGAAGCATTAGCTCCTGCTCCACCCAAAATACTGGACACGTTAGTCAGCTTAACTCCTCTGTCTTCTAGGGTTTTTAGATATTTCGTTTTATTCCCGTTTGAATCGAACCAGAGATTATATAAGTTTTTGAAAGCTTTTGCAGCATTAGCTCCTGCTCCATGCAAAATACTAGACATATTAATTAGATTCATTCCTTTATTTTCTAGAGCTTTCAAATATTGTGTTTTATTGCCATCCAAATCAAACCACAGAAAATATAAGTCCATAAAAGCTTCGGGAGCTTTAGCTCCAGCTTTATTCAAAATACTGGACAAATTAGCTAGATTAATTCCTTTTTCTTCCAAGGTTTTCAAATAATCTGTTTTGTTTCCTTGGTTATCAAACAAAATATTATGAAGTTCTCTAAAAACATCTGCAGCATTAGTTCCTGCTCTACTCAAAACACTGGACATACAAGATAGATTTATTCCGGCTGTTTCTAGAGTTTTTAAATATTGCGTCTTATTTCCTTCTTCATCAAACCAAAGATCATACAAATCTTTGAAGGCTTTTGCAGCATTAGATCCTGCTCCACCTAGTATGCCGGTTACATTAGATAGATTTATTCCTTTTTCTTCCAGGGTCTTTAAATATCGTGTTTTATTACCTTCCTCATCAAACCAAAGATTATACAAATCTTGGAAAGCTTCTGCAGCATTGGATCTGCCTCCCCTTAACATATTGGACATACTAGATAGATTAATTCCTTTCTCTTCTAAAACTCTTAAACATTGTGTTTTATTTCCTTCTGCATCAAACCAAATATTGTACAAGCCTTCAAACGCCTTTTCAGCATTGTTTCCTGCTTTATATAAAATAGTGGCAACATTGCCTACATTAACTCCTTTGCTTTTCAAAATTTCCACTCTTTCTTCTCTAATTATAAAATCCAAAAACTGGTCAAATACAATCCCTTGTCTACCAACCACAGTTCTCGCAAATTTAATCTCATCAGCAATGTTTTTATTTCGTATTTTCGGATAACTAGGTCTATTTTTTCTTATATCTTCAAGAATCTCTTTCATTATTCTTTGTGTGATAGGCCCAACTTCATGAGACACTGACCAACGTGAAGCTATTTCATGCAACTCTTTGAAATTATATAAAACTTTATTGAACTCATTATCGCTTTTTATTTTATCGCTTTTTATTTGATCGATTTTCATTTGATTGCTTTTTGTTTGATCTTTACTAACGATATTCAATCTTGCCGTATTGCATTGATTAACTGCAAATATTAGTTTATCCAAAAACTTCTCTTTTATCTTTCTTTCATCCTCATCAGAAAGTGTTCCTTCTTTCCTCTTTTCCTGCAAAGCAAGTGGAAGCTTTAATAGACTCAAAAGTTTTTCTCGTATTGCTTCTTCCTGTGAAAATTGATAAAGGCCATTTTCATTTATACACGAAAAATTTCTCAAAATTTTGTACTTTTTCTTGTCAATATCGACCCTACAAAATTTTATTGGATAAGAATGTTTAGAGCGTCCTCGTTCTAAAACATTTTCTTCTGTCAGATTCAGATCTGCATTAGTGTAGATAATATAATATCTTACATCCTTTTCCAACTCATCATTGAAAAGAGCGAAATGCTTGTTGATAGAAAACGGATCAATTTTAGGTTGTTTCAAGGAAAACAACTTAGAATAATTAATTTTACTATCTGCTGTGAGGGCTTTTATGCAAGTAATTCTACCTCTGTAATTAGCAGTAATGATATTCGATACACCGTCGCTCTTTCCTTCAAAATTTATCGAAAACAGGTGTTTATGCATGAACATGTCATGCAAGAGAAGCATTACAAAACTGAATTCAAACAAAATTCCAGGTACATAATTGTCTGATCTCTTGAGTTTTCTATTATTTTCTGCAGCTGTCAAATCACGCAGTACTTCCTCTCGTAATGTTGTGTAATCGTACTGGAGTTTAATACTTCCATCAATCTCATTTTTAATAATGCTGTTCAGTTCTGTTCTCTCAGGCTGGTTTACTGCAAATACTAATTTATCAAAAAAGTCTTCTTTTACATCTTTCTCAAATCCGGGAGGCAATTGTGTCTTTGTTATCGCTTTTTGCATAGCAGTCGGGAATTGCAATCGCTTTAGGAATTCTCGTTTTGTTTTTTCGTCTTGTGAAAATTGATAAAAGGCTTGCTTTTTTGTCTTGTCATTGGTGAACAAGAAGTCCTTCAAAATTTCACAATCCACTATGCTATCAAACTTAAAAGGATAAAATTTTGTAGATCTTCCTTGTTTCAATTTCAAATCTTCTGTTAAATCCAAGCCTGAATTAGTATACACAATCAGATATTCTATATTATTTGATGACCTATCTTCTGTAGAGAGTACATGTTTAGCAAAGATATTAAAGTACGAATTGATACAAAAATTTCGAGCTTCTATAGTGAATAATGTATCGTAATTAATATCGACTCCGATATGACGTTTTTCTAAATTTTCAATTTGTACGTAAATAGACTTTGCTTCATAATGAAGAACAATATTATTAAATTTATCAATTTTAGAATTTTCAAACTCTACTGACAATGAAGGATATTTGTGTTCAAACGTTAACTTTCTAAGTGAGCAAAGTATCGACAAGTCTAATTGATACATTGCCTCAATCAAACGGTGAGGGAGATGACTTCGGGATTGATTTGCTTCATAAGAATTTCGCAATCCATCAGACAAATCTTGGCTAGATAGATCTTGTAAATCACCTCTTATTTTGACAGGAAGGCTGCGACCTTCATTGTGGTTTATAACAACATCTTCACGCCCAGTCACCAAATAGCGGTTCTAAAAAATTAAAAAATACTATCATTTTTAAATCGGTTTCGAAAATAATAACAGTTTTTCAAAAAAATATTGCCATTATTCATTTAAAGAAATTAGACAATCTTGAGGAGAAACATGTAATGAGTAAAATCCAAGGTTGGTTGATACCCTTAAAATGTGTTTAACTTGTATTCTTTCCGCATCATATGAAAAACTAAAAAAAAATTCTGAACACCTTCAGGGTGGCGATTCGACGGACGATTTCCCGGTTTTTCCCGGTCAAGTTTGTCAATTTTCCCGGTTAACTAGAATCAAAATATTCATATTTGTCGTAAAAAATGCTAACATTTATTTTCATTCAAATCTAAACATCCTTTAACACAACAGATGAAACATTGCAAAATAAATCAATTCCAAAAAAAATACTCTAATTTTCAACAAAAAAATATCATTTTTTCACAAAAATTGGAACAATTAAACTTACACTTTAAAAAATCAATTTACGATAACAAAAAAAAACAACAGATTTTCAACAAAATAGTTCATTTTCCAACCAATGTGATGAATTTTCCAATAACATTATGAATCTTCAATCAGAACAGTTGAATTTCAAAACAAGGAGAGGAATTTTCAAAGATCAATTTCTAGCTGGAACACTTCAATTTCCAACAATGAAGGTTAATATTCAAACAAGAAGATTAATTTACACATAAGAAGTGTAGTTTTCTAAGCAAAAACATGATGTTTTAACAAAATATTCCCATTTCAAAGTCAAAAAATGATTATTTTCAACCAAAAATGGAACACTA
>WSXT02097048.1:0-11549 GCA_011762715.2 Neuroterus valhalla
TTGGCAAACATTCATTGGTTGCCGATATTGTGCCAATCATGGAAAACTACCATAGGCCAATCTTGGGTTGCCATCGGGGAATAATAACCGGTAGACAGTGATGGGACAATCATGGCGCAACATTGGCAAACATTATTCGTTTGCCAATGTCGGGTCAACCATGTTAAACTACTTTGGGCCAATCTTGGGCTACCATTCGCAAATAATAACCGGGAGACAGTAATGGGACAATCATGGCCCAAAAATGGCAAACATTGATCGGTTCCCAATGTCGGCTCAACCATGATAAACTACTATGGGCCAAGCTTGGGCCACTATTGGCATGAAATATATTTGTCAACAACGATGGGCCAATGATGGGCCGATTATTACGATCGGCAATCCATCGGGAATTTCTAGCTGGGTCATGTAGTGTCTGGTGAACACGTCCGTGTACGGCTTGCTAGGTTTGGTCGAGAGTCTGGTCTTCTTGCATCAAGTATGTACTGTTGCCAGTGCCTACTGCATTATCCCAAAGAGACCGTCTGGACGTTGGCCATTCACTATAACCCGTGTGTCATCTGCATAGCCTATGGCGTGATAACCCTGACTCGTGAGTAGATGGAGCAGTTCATCCACTACCAGACACCACAGAAGGATTCAAAGGACGCCTTCCTATGGACATCCCGAGCCAATAAATCAACGCAAGGTGGTGTCACCTTAAGTCCGCTACATTCGTCCGCTACAACAAAGTCAAGCATACTATGACTTTCGCCTCTGCGCCAAGTATAGATGTATATCATTTTATGCCTGAACCAAGTGTTTCTAATAAACAAACCCGTTTCTAAGCATAAACTAGTCAATTGATTCAAGTTGCAAGTAGAATATATTCTTTATTAGGCTCTCAAAGGTGAAAAGGGCCAACCCTGTGTCATACTATCACTTCCTGATGATAAACCGGAACACGTCCTCAGCTACAACATTGCAGCGTTGTTTGACGGTTACAAGGATTTTATAAGGCACTGTTTTTTGTCATCATAAGAAAAGCTGACACGGCGGAAGCCGTCGTTGGAATAAATCGGTTCCATCTCAAACTGGAATTGGTCACGATTTTACTCACATAGTGCAAGACACGCAAGGACTTCAACAGCTTAAGAAATGATTTAAATTAAAACGCTACACGAAATACCCAGTTACTACCAATGTCCGTTGACATACATGCGCTTTCACAATCAACCAATAATTGCATCAGCAAAAGAAAGAGTTCGTACCCCCATTTCCAGGAATAATTGATCAGATTCATTCCAATATTATTTCTACGTATTGCATAGTAGAACAACCATCGAAAATCGTCATTATACAACTGCCCCTCCACAATACAATTATATTATCCTCCACAAGTTCTTCCATGAGACGTTAGAGAATTCCAGATAATTTTTTCAATCACTCTTAACTAAGTGAAGTTTCAGTATATATACATATACGTATGATGGGCACATGAGGGTACTCAAGGTCTAGGGCTTTGCTAGCTTAGAACTTTGTGGCAATCACGAGAAGAGTAAATTTAGCAATATTAATCCTCAAGAGTGAATCGGCCGAATAATTTCGATCATACTTTACCCAGGTAAGTTCGTTTGATCAAACAATTAGTGTGCATATGATATGTGAATCAGCAATCAGAAGATAATTAACAATAAACTAACAATGAGTAAATTTCACCTACTCCACAAGATGTGATCATTCATTATCGTCATGTTAACAATAATGGTCATCCAACGTGAGGAAGTGGAATCATACAGTGACTGGTAATCATTCGCCCTACTTTCAATTCATTCGATTCAAACTCATTATTCCCGGCATGACGCACTGGAACTCCTGTGGACTTGCAGTCAATCTAGTTAAACTTCAGAACTTATTGCCGTTCATTTCCTCTCGCAAAGTGAAGAAAAATATCACGAGAGAAAAATATATTCGTTGGACAACTGCACTCGAGTAAGAAAAAATAAAACTGTTTGCCCACTATTCGTCATTCAGTTTGTGCAAACCTCGACGCGTGTTCATAATATAATCCACATTCCTTATTCTCAGGATCTGAACGAACCACGAGTGGAAAGAGGAGAGGGAAATAAATTCGAACTCGAGAAGGCAGGCTTAAACTTTCGACTTCCGATCGCACATTGGCAGTGTTTACTGTTGATGCTTTTGGGAGCAATGCCTTGAAGACGAGAGGCTTATCATTAACGAATAAGATTTAAGCTAGTTCATGATTTGAAATGATATCCGCGTCTAAAATGGTGATAGTTTGTTAAATTTTGTTGAATCAAGACTCTGATAAGTTACCCAAGATTCGAACATCGCCCCGACTCTCGTTTTTGTTGCCTCTTATTCACTGTTATTTGTCGTTATTTTCACTCTACCGTCTAACTCAGTAAGCTAAATCGGGATTTCCTTGCTTATATCTGATATCTAATTCTAATAAACTCTCTAGCTCACTGATGCATATTGGATCTTAATTTTCTTTATTTCTTACTATATTTAGTTACATATAAGAGATTCAAGGAGATTTCAAGCGTCAAAATTTTTTAAATCGTGAGTTAATAGCCCCTCGTTCGAAGGCATACAACGCTTCCCTCTTTGGCGAATGAAAAGAGGTCACTGTCTTCGAAAGTTTTCCCTAATAAAAAAGACAGTAGTATCTTGCCACGGGAGTTCAAGCATGTGTAACCTTTCTATCCTTTTTTATATTTATACTTGAATACATCCCTTTAAAACACCAGCCAATTTTCTCGACACTCTTGGGAAGGACGGAGAGAGACGCAAGCAACCTTTTCGCGACGATCAGTCCATTCTTTTTCCAGGTCTCTGTCAACCTATCGATTTGATATCCCAACACATGGCCGAAAATCGCAAAAACGAAGCCTATTTGAATTGGGCATGACATTATATGAGTGTTTTATTTACAATACGTACATAGTTAATTATAGGGAGTATTTGTGATTAGGAAAAATATAAATAAAAAAATGTCTACTTAGACCCTTTTATGTAACAGTAAATTGAAATGAATAAGGAAATGGAATACATAAAAATCTGCCCGCTGCGCGGGCACATTATTATTGAGCGCTTCGCTCGCAAGTTTAAGCGTGCCTAGGGCGCGCCTCTTTAGGACATTGCGCTTCGCGCTCAATGAGAGATAAACCTCGCGCTACGCTCTCGGCTTCTATCGGTCCTCGCACTTCGTGCTCGGTTCTTTTTATAGTGTAATGCGTATACAGAATCACAGATATTTCAAAACTGTTAGAAATCTCTACTTATAAGAGTATTATTAAATTTGTTTTAATTTTGGATGGATAAAACTTTCAAAATAATTTACTCAAGACTCTATCGACCTGAAGGAATACATTCTCATCACAATACTCGCCCTTGAGATTTATGTCTCGCATAACTTGGTTAGAAAATGCAATTTTTCACTCTTTAAAAATCGTCAGACATTGGTCCATGTATATATTAAGCATCCGAGAGGACATAACGCATCCTTGCCTAATATCGAACCAATCGCTCAGTTGTCCATTCGCTCTCATACTTGCTTTGCTACCAATATTTGTATTGCCTTCAGAAGCCACCCAGTCACTCAATATTATTTTAGAACCTCCCAAAGTTTAGCTCTATTTACCTTGTCGAAAGCTTTTTCCAGATTAACTATGTTACTCCCATGGTTTTATTAATAAGTATTTTGGTAAATTTTTCCCACAGTATTTAGAAGGCTAATCGCTCTATAATTATTACAGTCGTCTGGACCTCCCTTCACCTTGTAAATTGGAACAATGATCGCCTTTCTCCAATCACTCGGAACTTTGCTATACACAGCACACATATTCAGAAATTCACACAGCCACACAAAGAAGTTCCCGCCACCGACCTTCAGCATTCCAGGGGAATTACCATCCACACCTTCAAACAAAAAATAACTGAATTAGCAAAAAAATTGAAAGAGGAACAACCTTTTTGCCTATTTCTCCCCCTGAAACATACTTTCTTTTAAAGAAATGATTTGGTTTTGAAATATTCCAAAATAATGAGGTAATTTAAATTGACTTGTATCGTTGAATGGCTAACAATTAGAAATCCGTTAACTAATACCTGGAATTATTCATTTCCCAGTTAATAATAAAATATGCAAAACAATTGTCGAACAAGAGGTAATAATTCTCAATATTGGCCGTTGCTAGTATTCTGTCATCCCCTGGTACTAAGGGTCGTTTTTACCTTTTTTGACAGAAGTTATGTTATTGCTCATTTCTAAGGTATTTTTATGATTTGATGCTTCCGGGATGGTCCTTTTATTTACTGAGGATTTATTATTGAGTAATTCCAAGCGTTATTGGCAGCAGCTACCATTGCAATTTTTTTATTTTGACAGTTGCTTTGGGTTTACATATAAGCCAGAGCTGAGGGTAGGGGTTATTCACTGTTAATAAGGATTGTTATTGCTATAAGACATTTAGGGAGTAGTTATTTTCCAGTGCTGGGTGTTGTCTTATATCATTTTTAGCTGTATTATGTTACCTGAATGGCTGATTTAACCAAGGTACGTTTTTTGTTCCTAAGAGTTATTGGATGCTGATATTGATCGTTTTTTGGGTTTGACATGGATCGCAATAAAAGGTTGTAATCAAATGTTTCCAGGAGTTTCTATTTGAAGTTTCTATGTGATTAATGGTGAAGATTGATATAGGGATCGTATTTAACCATATTTTACAAAATTATAAATTTCCTATCCACGACTATCAAGAACTATTGCATTTAGTCAATCTTCTTTCCTATTCTCATCTTGAGGAGAAGGTATTGGTTTTATGTGAAAATTGACTATCTCGGATTACATAAAAACTCGATCTCTTCGGACTCACTAATTGAGGAAAAATATATTTTATTTTGGTGTCTGTCCATCGCCGTAGTCGTTATATAACTTTCTAAGGAATCATGCAATTAGAATTGCCCTGTAGTGTACTGTTTTGAGGCCTTAGAAGAAAGGACGAGTTTCTCAACTAACCATTTTTATTCAACGGTTATGGCTTGATCCGTCGAAAATGGTTTTTAAAGAACAACCAATTCAGCAAAATAAAACGAGTTACGAGAAAAACTTTGTAAGGATGACAGACGAAAAGGTTTGAAAATTTTCTGTCTTGTGCCAATAACGAGATGGAACGAAAGTGAGACATGATTAATTAAATGACTTGAAGCACAGAAATGATTTTAACAAACATATAATATAACAAAGTTCAAAATAATATAGAAAGCTTTAACAAAAGATAATGCAAAATACCAAATTACAGATGTGAGTGATTTGGACCTTTGATTTGAAAAGGTATATGTATAAACGTGCCAAACTTTCAAAGAACGAGAGCGCAGTGCGAGGTAAATACATTATCGAGCCTAAAGCTCAAACTTGCGAGTTAAGCAAGCCGCGCGTGTCTTCCAGTTTGGATAACTTATTCAATTTTCCAATGAATTAATTAAGAGCAGAAATTTAATATAAAATAACCTCTCTAAGATATAAGAAAAAAATCCAACAAAGAAATAGAAAGCATGAATCTTTTCAATCGGATCTCTATTTTCACTCTTCCGCTCAGTAGCATTGTCGCTAGAGGACACAATAAACTCATGAAAGAGGTGTCGCATTGGAAATTTCATTATCGCATATTTTTCTTTTCCGATATTCTTAAGAAGAGCCTTTTGGCCTTTGTCGCCTTACAAGCTGTTGCCTCGGACGATTTCCCAAGCACGAAAATCCAGCTCTCAGTTTCCAGGTTTACAAGGGAGCTTTGCTGTCGTTCCTTCACTCTGCATCCCAAACCACCCAAACCTCCTATTTTCTGGTTCACTACCCCCTTCCACTTTTATCCCCGCTACGTGATCGAATCGTTCCGTTTTATGGTGCCATCTCCCTTCCTCCCAGGCTGTTTAATCGTTGACTCTCTTTTTCCAACGAAAACCCCTTTCAACCACCGGCGCCCGCCTGGCTGCCTCCCTCACAGGCGCCACCAGACCTGCTTCAATACACGGAATCGCGTATACCGTACTATACATCGCATCGCTCGACCCGACGCGACGCAACGCGACGCGACATACATCCTCTACCATTCTTCATTTGCCTCTTAGTTCTGAACCATTTTTGATCATTACGAGAGCACTTGGATTAAATTATAATTATTTCTTCATTTTCTTTCGATTATAGACAATGCAAGATTTACTTCGATATGTCCTTAAGTTTGTTTCTATTGTGCAAAATATATTTGAGGGTGGTCGAATAAGATTTACTTGCATAATATAGTTTCATTACTCCCTTCTGAATACATTCTTAAACCACTCAAATAATGCCAAGCTAGTGCGCAGGGCTAATCATTGGAATTGCATAGAGCCATGCCAATCATTACGAGAGTAATGGCACCTGTATTGAGATATTTTGATTAATATTCCAAGAAACGCATTCTAGGAAACGAAAATTCCGAAACAACAAATGATAGGTATATAGGAAATAGACGCCTCAGAAGAGCAACCTTCCATCAGAGATGATTTCAGAGTTTACACATACAACGTTATTATTGACAATTTACTGCCCGCTTCACAACAGAGATCCCAGAAGTATGAAAAAATTATTGAAAAAGTCTTTGTTTTCATTGAATTCGAGAATTTGGATAATGCAAATATTCGTGAAAAAGCAAAAATTTTCACAAGAGGCATTCGAGTCAGATCTGGAAACATCCATCGCAGATGAACTCATCCATTTTTAAGCTCATCTTTACTCAGCCAATCAAAATTTGAAGCAGCTCACACCAATGGGAACATTCCAATATTTCAAAGCAAATGAACTTCACTTTGTATTTCCTAATGTCGATATTGCATATAGATTGTTTCTCTGCATGGCTGTCACAAACTGCAGTGGCGAAAGATCTTTTTCTTGCCTGAGGCGCATTTTGCGCTCGTTGGACAGTGGTAAAATAATGAATGAGTTCTCCGTCCAAATAGCACGCCATAAAAATATGTAACATGTGAACAATCTAATGCTCGAATTATATGTGTTCTTCTTGAAAATCGAATGAAAGAGAACTGTAATTTGTAATAAATCGAAGTATTAAAAATAACCGAATGATCATCATTATTTCATATTATCGATTTTTTCGTTAATAAAAAAACTTCAAACTTTATAAGAAAAAACAATATCGTTTGGCAAGGGGAGGAGGCGATTTCATAACTGTCTAGGGTGGCAAATTGTTTACCTCCGCCACTGTTTACATCCATGCATCTTTAAATACAAGCTCTTGTCTTTATACGGCTCTTTAGGTTTCTCCTCTTTGGAGTCTCATCTACACATTCTATCCATTCTTTCTTTGGTCTGCCTCTGAGTACGCTGCCATTCCCGTAATCGAACCATCTCAGCAAATTCCTTTCGCTCTTGTCAACCATAATACTCTCTTGCTTCGAATTAGTAAAAATTTCACTCATTACATCAATTTTCCAATTTTGACTGATAAATCAGGTATTTCATGAAAAAATTGAAATAAAAAAATTTTAGATGGAAACCAAGAATCTAACGCCAAATTTGGACAAAAACCACCAAATGTTCCTATTAAGGAACCCGGCAGGATTTTAACTTGCTGAGGGATTTCTTACTTTCATAAGGGTGTTGAGTGGGTACCAAAATGTCAGTAGATATTTCAAGTTGTTATTTTACTGAATTTTGAAAAAAATAAATATAAAAAGAAAAGAAAGGGATTTTGGAGGTTGCATTCTCATTTTCCTATACTTTCCTTCATTTAGTGAAATTTTTTAAAATTTCTATAGAGAAATTCGAGGGTTTTTATCCAAATTCGGTTGTTGGATTCTCTTTTTTTTTCTATTTCTCAGGAATTCCAGATACTGTTTCACAACATTTTCAACATACAACTTTTTTGCTCCAATCCGTTTTGTGAATTTGGCAAAATATTTTGTTGATTTAACCGTATACTTCGATTAGACTATTGATGTTTGGTAGATCGTCAAGAAATAAATCAAATTTCCTTTTATATAATAGCCTTGAAAATGTTTATTAAATATTGTTACAAGATGAACGTGTCAATTAGCGTAACCGCAAACTGCGTATATGCTAATTCTATATATTGCTTCTACACCGTGAACAATGAGGTCGCAGCGTTATCGATTTTCGCTGGCACAGTTTTATCTCCAAGAAGTATCACATTCTTTATCAAAATAATTTGATCCTAAAAATGCCTTGGTGCCTTGCACATGAAGAATATATCACACAAGTAACCCTCGGTAATCGAATTTTTTTCGTAGATTTCATTCTACAAAATTCCAAATCATTCTATGAGAATAAATGTGTGATTTAGCATACGTATACTAAGTCATTACCATCATCCTCTTCTATTTATAATCAGTCCTCTCAAATATTGAAAATAAGACTAAAAAATTTATGGACGCATTAAACTTCTAATAAACTCACAGACTTCACGTTTTTCGAAGATTTGGCTAAAGAAAGGCGCATTTTTGGCATATCTCATTTCCTTTCTCGTTATAAACTCACTACGCTGCCTTTTCGTGCACTGAGAAAGATTTAAGTGTTTAATAACGACCCTCCCGAGGAAAAAGTAGATACAAGCTATTGAGCATCATTCTCGTTTTGTCATGGGGTTCTCTCTACTTTTCTTTTGTACTCCTTAGTCAGAGTCGTGACACTCGTGGCGTCTTGCATTCCCTTGAATCGACGGCCATTTGTCACACACTTATTAATCGTTTATGTCACTGCAAGATGTGGACCAGAAACATTTTCAATTAAAAATGAAGGTTTCTAGACATTGAAAGACATTGTGTTTAATGATGTCCATCATTAAACACATTTCTCTCGTGATGATAAATATATCAATTTAGCTTTGACTGTATTTATTTTGATCCACCCTTAAATTCACCATCAAGTTCACAAACGTTTATTACATTCTCATTCTGAATAAGAAGGTATTGGTTTTATGCTAAAATTGACATTCACGGATTTATTGAAATCTCCACGTTTTGAGACCCCCTGAGTCAGAAAAAACTATTTTTACGAAGGTGTCTATCTGTCTGTAATCTGTATACTCGATAACTTTCGAAAGAATTATCATATTGAATTGTGCTTTGGCAAACTTTTTTTAAACCGGGAAAGAAAGGAAGAGTTCGTTAACCAGCTATTTTGGATGAAAAATCTAAGAGGGGGAGCATTTTGAACATTTTTTTGGACTTTTTTCCAAGAATCAAAAATTGTAAGCACAGTTTCTTGTAGCACTCAGAAGTGAAACAATTTATCCTAATCATTTTTTTCGAAAAAAACAAAATTGTCAGAGTTATGGTATATTTTTAGAATTCAAAAATACAAAATAAAATAAGAACTTTTAGTCAAATAACGCAAGATCGAAAAGAAAGTCAGAGAGAAAAAATGTTTCTTCTTGTGAGCCCTATAAGATCGTGAATACAACTTTTTGAATTTCTTCAAAAAATCGAAAATTCCAATTTTGATCAAACAAAAAATACTGAAAAATAATCTGTGAACTCGATAACTTTCGAAAAAATGATCATATTCGATCGTGCTTCGGCACCCATTTTGAGGGACCAAAAATACAAGTCAAGTTCGTTAACCAGCTGTTTTAGATCAACAATAAAAGAGGAAATTTTGGAAATTTTTCTGGACTTTTTTTCCAAGATAGCGATATTCTCACACGGGCCAATTAGCTCGCTACCGTACAGGACAGTTGGTGCTAGAACAGAATTCTATATCCCAATTTTAGCTTTATTTATTTCATACAAATTGAAAGTTTTGTTACCAAGAAGGATAGACCTTTTTTAATGTCGAAGACTAATTAATGAGAAATATATTTCCACTGATACATGAAAATAAATGCAAAATATTCACGCGTGTGTTGAAACGGTTCGCATCATTGGTGAACAGCGCTACGCTCAGTACGTTATACGCTCACTGCCCGCTGAGCCTCCTCGACTGCAACCGAAATTCTAGGAAGATCCTCAACCAGAAGCTTTAATCGAGGATCCATCGTATACTTAATGTGCTCTAAAATATCGAAAAACTATCTAGGTATACAGCTTGTAAACACAATTTATTTACTGATACTTTTTCAAAGAACTAAGTTATAAATTTTATCTTCCATCTAAATGATGAATTTTTGAGGAAAATAACCTGTTGAAGGGTTCATCATCTCTAGCTTAAAATGCCGGTAATTTATCTGATGGCTTTATGAACCTGTGCGTAACTCCATACCGGATCTTTCTATGCAGACGTCCACACATGTTTGAAAATAAATTTGTATAACCATTAGGAATTACCTACAATATTCATATGCAAAACACTCGCGCGGGTTTCAAATGTAATCATAAAGTTCGACTGAAATTTTTATCCTTGAAACTTATTATAAATAATACTTGAACGCAGTGCCGACGTATGCTGATGTATGGATAATGTAGATGCGTTCTCCAAACAATTCAATGATGTTTGATAATTTTTAAAACAAATTCCGGCATTTAGTTCGTCAGCACTTTGTTAGACTCGTCCAAATGCCATGAGTTCTACAGAGTTCCCAGGCTGTGTGTGGTAACCTTTGGAGGAATAAAATTGTAGTCACAGATGATGTCCATTATACGTTTTTATTAGACGCCGCCAAAGGTACGATTTTGACACGTCAGTCCAACAATAGATACTCGCTTCTCGATTCGCTTATGAGTTCTGGTATCGGGGGATTATACTCCTGAACATGATTGAAAGCTTAATTATTGATAATCGTAATTCACCATTAGTACACTTTCACCTAAAATAACTTCATTGGTTAAAATATAGATAAAAATATTATTTATTTCTGAAAAATCTCAACAGATAGAATTTGTAACCCTTCTCATGTTTGATTTTTTGTGAGGTTAGTAGGAGTGAGCATGAAAGGAATCCTAACTTCTCGTGTGGATAATATTTTGCCATAAGCCTAAATGGGCAAAACTGGGCTCTAGCCTGATGATTAGGCCTGGGTCAAGCTCAAATGAACTGTTTATTTGTCTAGGGCATGCGTTGATTGTCAGGAAATATCGCCCAATCCGGCCTAGGATTGACCTTAGTTTATCACTATTTCCAAGTCATTTTATTTTTAGACAGTATTTTATTTGATTTTTTTTTTTTCATCAGTTTAACCCGAGAGTTTAACATGAACGGAACATTTTTCCCGACTTCCATTTTATCTATAAATATTGTTCTAACTACAATTCGGAATAATAAATGATTATAATAAGTTTTTTTCGATTATCTATTATTTCTAATTTGAATAAACAAAAATTTTAGCACTGTTTCTAATTTACAAAGCCATCAATAGGAAATTTCTTCTACTTGAATTCTTAGAACTTCAGGCGGGTGTACTTCCGATTAAGGTCCACCTCCAAAATCTTTCATACTGCGTATACCTATGTATTTTTATGCGCTGATTACGAATATGATAGTGAAAATTGGCGACTAGGCGATTTTCATGGTGAAACCATGAAAAAACCATAAA